>PVIJ01007702.1:0-80357 GCA_004024925.1 Scalopus aquaticus
GACAGCGAAGGCCAACGGCCAATGCAGCCTGAGTCTCCAGGAAAATTCAAGTTGTCCCTGGGGTCACCCGACAGAAACGGGATGATATTCAACAGGATGGTGACAGTTCCTGGTTTCTAATTCCCCCCCCCCTTTTTTTCTTTTTTTAATATTTTATTTTATTTATACATACAAGCTGGGGTGCAGGCTAGAGGTGCAAAGTGGTGAGAGGGTTCACCAGAGACAGAGTGGGGAGCAGAACAGGCAGATCAGAAATACACTGCTGAGGGGAGCAGCGGGCGAGGCAGGAGAGGAGAGGCGCCATGTGCGATTCTCCCCGGCCGAGCGTCGAACTCGCCTTGCTGCTTCCAACAGCTCCACAATGCAGCGCTCAACGTCTGCGCCACCAGGGAGCCCCCCCCCCTTTTTTAAGATTTTATTTTATTTATGCATACAAGCTGGATGCAGGCCAGAGGTGTGGGGTGGTGAGAGGAGTCCCCAGAGACAGTGGGGAGTAGAACAGGTGGATCCCCTGAAACACACTGCTGAGGGGAGCAGCAGGGAGACAGGAGAGGTCTGCTGCGCCCTGGGGGAAGCTCCCTGGGTGGGGATTGAACTCGTGCTGCAGTGGCTGCGATAGTTTCATAGGCTGAGACTCAACCCTGCACGCCCAGGGAGGCCCCAGGTTTCTGGGCTCTTTAGAGGCCTGTTTTCAGTCGAGTGATGTCGGGGAGGAAGGTGCTCATGTTAATGCTGCAATTCTTCACTCGCTCTCAAGTGCAACACACCGACGGAAGCTGTGTCAGACTCTTCTCCATTCACATCTGTCTCAGTTTCTGTGGGGTGGACACCGGCAGGCAGCGTGCCCGCCTCAGCTCTACTAGCAAAGTGCCAATGGGTGCACCTGTCCAAGCCTCTGCTCTGGTTTTCTACATTCACGTGGGGACTGCTCCGTGATTTGTTTCTGTATCCAGCGCTTTGGGTATCATGTTAGGTACTGGGTTCACTTATTAGTTGTCAAGTATTATTAGAATCTTGATTTGGAGACTGTACAATTGGTATTGTTTTTAAATCTCCTTACTGCCAGCTGGAATCTCAGTCCTACAAGCACAAGGACCTAAAATCCACCACCAAGTCAAATGAGGAGGAAACAGAGTATCTGTGAGTTGGCACAGTAAGACCCATGTAGGACTTATCACGTAGAGAACTATCATATAATAAATTTGTATTAAGTTGTAGGTTTCTGGTCGTTCTTTAACACAGCAATAGAAAGCAAATACATCAACGTAATTCTGTGTCTTACTTTTTAATTTTTCTTTCTTATGCAACAATATCCCTTAGTCTCATGTACTTTTCCTGGCCCAACTTGCAATTAGTCTAACCAGTTCTGGTTCTTTTTACTGAAAGTTGCATTTTGCAAGCTGGTCACTATGCTCAGGGCTGGTGGCCTGCCACTGCCTCCCTGGCTGTCTCGGAAGAGAAGGGGCACGGACACTTAGGCCTTCTACAAGCATTGTGTGTTTATCCGTATCAAAACAAAAACATAGGAAGATTGGACACTTAAAAGGACTCATGAGGCTCCAACAGCATACTCCGATAAGGTTTTTATTTACGAGCAAGGCTGCAGGCCCATTAGAGAAAAAAAAAAGATACCGAATGCATAATCAAAAAAATACCAAATGGATAAATTGGATTTCATGAAAATTAAGAAATTCGACTTCAGGAAAAGAAAGTCAGGAATAGAAAAATCAAAGTTACAGACTGAGAAAATATGGAAAAAGTATTTGCAAATGAAAAACTGGTATCCAGAATATAGCAGGTCCCTGAATAACAGTTTTGTTATAATGGATAACTCTGAACAAAAGCTTTCATTTCACTGTAACTTGTTTTGTTTATCATCAGTTTCAAGAACCTATCAAAGGTGGTGAGGACTTTCCTTATCAAGAAATTGCAAAACAAATAAGAAACCAACTACTCTTTTAAGTAGGCCAAAAAAAAAAAAAGTGAACAGATGATTCACTCGAATTATCTGGATGGCAAATATCTTCCTCCCAGGTGGAAAAATGCTCAATACTGAGTCATTAGGAAAGCACAAATTAAAACCACAACAAAATACCACAAATACCTACTAGAACGGTTAAAATGAATAGCCCACATTAAAAAGGTCAGAAATGATGTGAAGAAACAAGATCTAATATACTCCGGGAAGAAATGGGAAACGGCATAACCATTTAGAACACCATTTGACAGGTTCTTTAAATAGTTAACTATTTGGACCAACTCCCAGCAAGAGAGTTTGAGGATCTTTGCAAGCCTTCTTCCCAGGAAAACCAGTTGAAATTAGGAAACACAATTTTAAAACTCTGGAAATGGTCCTAAGGGTTTGCAGCAAATTAAGAAACATTCCTTTAAGAAAATCTTAATATTCAGTAATAACAGCAAGACCCAGTCAATAAAGAACCAAGGTCATTCCCTCAGCCTTCCCTGCAAACTCAAGGGAGATGTAGGCAGATTTCCAGACTGATGCAGGTAAGAACGCAGGGCTCCTCTGCCTGGAGCTCCCACACAGGGGCACATCTCTCACCCTGCGCCCTGCCCCTGAGCATACGGAATGAATGACGTTACACAGCTCGCGAAGGTACTCTCAAGATTCCATTTTAAGTCAGGACACATTAACAAGGAGACAGCATGTGCCCTGTCCTTGAAACAGCTTTCTCCAGCTGGAACGTTCTGGTGCTGTTATCTTTCTTCACATGCGCTGTTTTCCTAGGCCTGTTTGGGCTGTGAGTTCCTGTTGCTGAATCAGAGCAGACATTTGGTTTAAGGTTTTTCCACATTTGTCGCATATATTCAAGACGTTGCTCCACTGTGAACTTTCTGGTGTTGAATGAGGTTGAAACGCTGACTGAAGGTTTTCCCACAATTACTGCACTCATAAGGCATCTCTCCAGTGTGACTCCGCCGGTGTTTAACAAGGCTGGAGCTGTGGCGAAAAAATTTCCCACATTCCCTGCACTCATAAGGTCTTGCTCCAGTGTGAACCCTCTGATGTTTAACCAGGCTGGAATTCTCACTAAAAAACCTTCCACAGTCATTGCACTTAAAAGGCTTTTCCCCAGTGTGAACTTTTCGGTGTTGCATGAGGCTAGAGCTTTGACTGAAAAATTTCCCACACTCGCTGCACTCATAAGGCCTTTCTCCAGTGTGAACTCTCCAGTGATTAAGAAGGCTTGACTTGTGGCTATAGAATTTCCCACATTCACTGCACTTATAAGGTCTCTCTCCAGTGTGAACCCTCTGATGCTTCATGAGACTTGAGTTGAAGCTGAAGAATTTCCCACACTCGCTGCACTCGTACGGCCTTACTCCAGTGTGGATTCTGTGATGCTGAACCAGTGTGGAATTATGCCTGAAGGCTTTTCCACATTCACTGCACGTGAAAGGTTTTTCTCCAGTGTGAACTCTCCGGTGCTGAATGAGGTCGGCATTGCGGCTAAAGGACTTTCCACATTCATGACACCCGTAAGGCCTTTCTCCAGTGTGAACTATTTGGTGTATAAAAAGATTGGATTTGTGGCTGAACAATTTCCCACATTCACTGCACTCATAGGGCTTCTCACCAGTGTGTAGTCTTTGATGCTGAACAAGTAAGTATTTCTGGCCAAAAGCTTTCCCACATTCGCCACATTTGTAATGTCTTTTTCCAGGATCAGAGGTGTCTCCACTCTGGGCGCTCCTGTGCGGCTCCCCTCCGCGGAGAGCCACGTGGCCGTTCAGAAGACCGGAGCCGGCCGGGAAACCCTCCCCGCCCTCTTCTCTTCTCACAGGTCTCTCTCCGCTGCGCAGCTTCTGGCGGTGGCTTGCCCCCTGCACTGCGCCCGCAGCAGCACTCCGCGGAGAAGGCCCCTCCCCGACCGCCGCTCCTGGCCAACACCCTGAAAGCAGAGAAACTCGGGCGTGCACGGAGACTCCGCGAGGGGCAGCCGCGCAGTCGGGAGCCCCTGGGCTGCCGGCAGGATGAGGGGGCTGCGGTGAGACTGGGCCCGGCCCCGCCACAGGTCGGGGGGCTCGTGGGCAGCACGATGCGAGGCCGGGAAGCGAGGCGGGGACTCCCACACGCCCGTGTGCCCGTGGCTTCCGGCGCAGGCGCCAGGGAGGTCAGACAGGGGCTCTCCTCGCGCTGGGCGGCGGACGCTGGTCCCGTGGCCCTGGCAGGCTCCCCGACGCCTCCTGCCCCGCCACCCCGCAGGCGGGCCGGGAACTCCGCAGCGCAGCGCGGGCCTGCCAGAGGCTCCCCAGACGCCTCCCGGCAGGGTCCAGGGTAATGCGCCGAGGAGCCTCACGCCTGCTCCTGTGCGGCCGCCGGCCCCCAGGGAGGGCGCCTGCGTGTGGGCCCCCCCTCGCTTGGGGGAGCCCTCTGGGTCAGTCCGCGTGGCCTCCTGCCGCCACCCCCGGCTGAGCAGCCCGTGAAATACGGGGCGAGTGTCACCACGGGCGGGCGAGGGCCAGGGAGGCGCCCCGCTGCCCTCCGCGTGCTCGGGGGCCCCAGCAGAGCCACGACCGGCTACCGCGCTGGCCACGCCGGGCCCGCGCTCACAGGCTGGGGGCAGGGGGTTCTGGCCCCCGATCCCGTGGAAGGGCCCCCAGGCAGCCGCCGCCTTGGATGGCCGGGGCTCTCCCAGGCAGCTCGGGACTCCCGAGGCGCCCGCGCCGCTCCCGCTGGGAAGTTCCAAGTCTTGTGCCAAAAACCAGTCGAAGCCCAAACGGGCATCTCCGGTCACAGCACCGCGAGGGCGGCGCCGGGCGCCCGGCAAGAAACCGGCGCCCGAAGGGGCAGAGAGCAGGAGGGGACACGCCGCGCGGCCTCCGCCCGGCGCCACACTCAGCGCTGCGGACAGCGCTGGCCACGAGAGGGCCCTGGGGTCCCCGCAAGGCTCTGGGCAGCTGGGGAGGGGCCCGGCAGGGGAAGGCGCGGGCCGCGGGGCCTCACCCAGAGAGGCGACGAGCGCGAAGGTCTCCAGCGTCACGTCCTGATAGAGGCGCCTCTGCGCGGCGCCCAGCAGCGCCCACTCCTCCCGGGAGAAGGACACGGCCACGTCCGCGAAGCTCACGCCGCCCTGCGGGGACGGGGACGGGGTTCAGGGCGGCCCTTCCCGGCGACCCAGGCCCCCGCTCTCAAGCTCCCTGTCCGGCCCCCCGCGCCCAGCGGGCAGCAGCAGGCGGGACAGCGGCCGCTGAAGGCCCCGTGGGGCCTGCCCATGGGACAACTCCCGGGCCCAGGCTGTGCTCCCCCACGCCGGCCAGGCCAGGGCTGGCCTCAGGGCAAGGGCCGCTGCCCCACCCGCGCGCACCCTGCACTCCCGGCCTCAGCGCCAGCCAGCGGCCCGCGGCACCGGTTGCCCTCAGCGCTCCAGGCCCACGAGCGCCTGCCTCCCGCCCGGCCGACGGTCCCGAGGGCCCCGCTCACGCCGAGCCCCGGGCCCCAGCCAGGGCCAGAGCAGGGTGCGGGGGGGGCGGGGGCGAAGCTGCGCCCCTGCTCGCCTTCTTCACCGCTGTCTCCACACCCCCAGGCCCACGCACCGCAGCTGCACACCTCGCGGCAGCCCCCCAAGGCCGTCCTCAGCGCGGCCGGGGTCCAGTCCGTGCCCCACGCCCCTTCCTCGCGACCCAACAGCACGGCCCCTGCAGACCCAGCCACAGCCCGCCCGGGGCCCGCTAGCCGTGCGGTCCATCTCCAGTCGGACCCCTTCCCCCGAACCCCAGGCCTGCACACGCAGCTGCTCTCCCCACAGATCCACTCAGGGGTTTCTGGGCCACCGCAGCTCAACACGGTCAAAACCTAACTCCTAAAGTTCCCACTGAAAATTACTCCATTTACTTATGCACACAAGAGCTGGGGTGCAGGCCAGAGGTGTGGGGGTGAGAGGACCCCCCAGAGGCAGAGTGGGGAGCAGAACAGGCGGATCCCCTGAGATCACTGCTGAGGGGGCAGCGGGGAGACAGGAGGGGTCTGCTGCGCCCTGGGGGAAGCTCGCTGCCCGGGGGCCGAACTCAGGCTGCAGGGGCTGCGGACAGCTCCATAGTGCTGAGACTGGCCCCTGTGTCCCCAAGGAGGCCCCTGAAAATTACTCTTAACATGACCGTGCCCGAGGTGGCCCTTCCCTGCTTCTAGCTGCAAAGGCCAAACACTGAAGAGCCACCCCTGAGCGCTGCCAGTTCTCCACCCGTCCCCCACACCAGAAAGTGTGCTCCGTGGAAGGGTCGAGAGAGCAGAGCCCCAGAGCGCTGCCACCGTGCAGCGCCCACGCAAGTGGGCGCTAAGAAGGGTAAAGAGTTGGGCCCCCCACTTAGTTCTGCAAGGTCTGGAAACAACGTGACGCCCCCAGGATCCTCGCCCAGGCGAGGGCAGGAGACAGCACAGCTGGGCCCCAAAGGCTCAACCAGGGTCCCCTGAGACCTGTCATCTAATAAATAGGGGCACAGGGCCTCCCTGGGGGCGCAGCGGTTGGGCGCTGCGCTGTGGGGCTGTCGGCAGTGGTGTCGCCAGTTCGACACCCGGCTGGGGAGCTTCCCACAAGGCGCACAGACCTCTCCTGTCTCCCCGCTGCCCCCTCAGCAGTGTGTTTCCGTCCATCTACCTGTTCTGCTCCCCACACTGTCTCTGGTGAACCCTCTCGCCGCCCCACGCCTCTGGCCTGCACCCCAGCTTGTACGCATAAGTAAATTTCTTCTTTAAAAAAAAAATAAATAAAAAATGGGGACACTGGTGCTCACTCGGTAAGGGGATAGTTTGCATCAAACGGGTCCCTAGGCATAAGGTACTTGTCGGATCTCCCCCAAAACTGAGGCTTCTGTCAGCAATTTCTGTGCCAATGAACTGGCAGGTTTTGAAAATGTGGGGCTCGTTTCTAACCTGCTTTTTAGGCGAGGATGGGATGTTTTGCTTAGGACCTTTGACCTCAATCAAATTCCCAGCTTAAAGAACACCCAAAATTCAGCCAAGTAAGCGCTGACCAGCCCGCGACTCACGTCCCTCCGACCGCGCGCGTGTGCGCACAGGTGTGCACACAGGTGCGCACACAGGTACAGGTGTGCACGCCGCGCACGCACGGACGCCACCGCGTGTCTCCCGTGTGCTCGCGCTCGCCGCAGGCATCGGTCCCCGGCTCGCGGCTCACGCGCGCAGCCCCGGGCTGGGAGGCGGTGCCGTCCCGTGGGCGCTGCAGGCGACGCGGGCCCCGGGCAAGCGCCGCTCACCCCACAGTGCCGGGGCTGCTCCGCGGGCCGGCCCCTTCCTGCGCCCGCGGCGAGGCCACCGCCGTCCCCGGCGCTCGAGGCGGCCGGGGGCGCCGCGGCCTCCGGGCCCGTCTGGGGTGGAAACCTCGAGTCCCCCTGCCCGGGGGCCCCGCCCCGACGCCCGGCCCCCGCCCCGCCCGGACGCCGCGGGAGGCGGGCGCCGCCGGTACCTCAGCCGGGGCCCTCGGCGCGGCGGCCGCCATCGGACTGGGGGGGCCCGGGCCTGGCTCCGCTGCGGGGGCGTCGCGACCCCACGGCCGCCCCCGCGACGCGCGGTCCCGTCGGCCCCGCCCCGCCCCGGCTCCCCCGGCCCGGCGTCGGCGCCCAGGACGCGGGCGCCCGCAGTGACGCTTCCGAGGCGACGCCGGGCGGCCCGGGAGCGCATGCGCGGAAGCGCCTCCGGCGCGGCGCCCTCTGGGTAATGTAGTCCCGGCACCGCGGCGCCTCCCACCCGGACTGTGGACAGGCCTGGAGTCCCGCGCTCCCCGCGCGGACGTTCCGGCCGCGCCTTCTCGGGAGGGGCTCAGAGAGGACCCTGAGGCCACGTCCTGGGCGGGCCTGGCCGGCTACAGGCCACCGAGCCTCGCCGTCTCCCGGGCGCACGCGGTGCCCGTGTAGACGGACAAAAGACTCGCGTTCTGGACGGAGGCGCGCGGGTCATCGGGCAGCCCAAGTGGTCACTTTCCTCGCGCACCCCACACTCAGCTGCGCGCTCTCGCCTCTTCAGAGCCCAGCACTGGTGTTCGGCCGGGACACAGTCCCCGCCCACATTCGGCCCCCCAGGCCGCCCCTCGCGTTCCCACGGCCCGGCCGTCGCGCGCAGCAGCAAACGGGCGGCGACAGCTGAGACGGGCGTCCGCTTTGCCCTGGGGAGAGCTTCCCAAGTGCGGCATGACCCACAAACCCGTTCTGCACGGCTTGTGAATACAGGGAACGCGCGACACGTTCTTTTTAAAAAAGGCTGCGCAGGCCGTTTAGTCTTGTACCGGGAATAAACGGCAGATCGCAGCAGCTTGACATGGACGTGCACTTTCAGTAAGTCGATCAGCGTGGGAAAAACAGACGATTCATCCTTTGGTAAAATGATCAGTCGCAAAATGTCCGCGATATGTTTTAGCCCGAAACAGCAGGACAGGCAGAAATTATTTTCAGGGAGGAAGAAGTTCACGGAGATCCCCGAGACAGGGGGCACAGCAGACCCTGCGGCGAGCTGCGGAAGCCCAGGGGAGAGGCGGGGGCGCGGCCCAGAGCTTTACGGGCGGGCAGCTGAAGACGGGCGAGGTTTCAGTAACCCCGAGGCCGGCGTGCGGAGGGCGCTAACAGGGAGCGCCGCAGCAGGCTGCGCTCTCGCATCAGTGCGCTTCTCACCCAGATTTGCCAGATGGAACCTAACTTGTTTGGCCATCACCTTCCGCCTGCACAGGGGCCGAGGCAGAGCGAGAGCGGCTGCGGATACAGCGGGGGTTGCCTAACCCAGAAATATGCTGCCGGTGCACAGACCCGGGGCGGGGCCGGAGGTGGGCGGCGGCAGGTGGGGACGCCCAGCTCGGGCAGCAGCGCCTCCGCAGCCTCCCTCCCGGGCCAGCGGGGTGCGCCCCGCGCGGGCTCGTCCGCGCCTGAGAGGCCGCGTTGGGGGATAAGCAGCCGAAGGCTGGAGTTTCGGGCCAGGCTACGCCGGGTCGGCCTCGTCCTCGGGCCTCCCAGACATCCGACGCTCCCGCGCTCGGGTCTCCGCACCCAGAGGGAAAGGAAGACGCTGGGGACCGGCGCTGACGGGCCGCCGGGCGCGGTGACGGCTCCGCGGGCCCGTCGCCCCCCTTCGCCGGGGCCACCTTCTCTGGCGCCGGGTGCGGCTGAGACCCCAGTCCGCGCTCAGCCCAACTCCCGCTGCGGGCACTCGGCCGCGACGGCCGCGCGTCGCGCCGGCAAGGCCCGTTCCCGAGGGCGCCGGGACGGCCGGTCTCGCCCCTGCGCGGAGTCTCCCGCGGCGCCGGGGCTGGGGCGCCCGACGCCGTGGGCCGTGTGGCGGCATCGCCGGCTCCCGAGGCTGGGCCGTCGCGTCCGCGGCCGGGCGACGTCGGTCTTCGCGCTCCGGACGCCGACGCTGAGGGTCCAGGCCCGGACTTGCGTATTTGCCGCCTTCGGGCCGCAGCGGCCGAGCCCGGCGGCGACGCACGCGCGTTCTGGGCGACAAGACGCCCGAAGCAGCCGCGCGGCGAGAAACGGGCGGGCGACGGGGCCACCGGCCCGCACGCTAAACCGGGGGCGGCTCCTTTAGGAGGAAGCGACGCTGCGCCCGTCTGGCGCTGACGTCACCGCGCGCGCCGCGGTCCCTCCCGGTCGCGGGGGAGCGAGAACTGCATTTCCCGGGAGCCTCTGCGGCGGCCGGCCAATGAAATCGCGAGGAGAAGCGCTTCCGCCCCCGGCGGCGGCGCGGGGGCGGGACTTCCGTCCCCTTCCGGGTGGACGCTGGCCTGGCCCGGGCGTTCCTGCCCGTTGGCGGTCGGGGCGCGCGGCGGGGGCGTCGTCTCTCCGAGCGGAGCGGCTGCCGCCCGCAGGGCCGCCCCTCCCCGGCCGCGGGTCCCGATGGCGGCGGCCGCGCGCGCGGGCCCGGCGCAGGTGGGTCCGGCCCGGCGCTCAGCTCCGAACCCCGAAGCCGGTGCGGCGGGCGGGCGCGCTCTCGGGGGTCGCGGCGACGGGCGGCGGCGGCCAGACCCGCGGCCCGGGCCCTCCGCCGGTTCCCGCGGCCCCGAGGCCTCTGGGGCCCCCGCGCGCAAGGGTCCGCGCCGCAGCCACGGGCGCGGGGCGCTGGTGCCCCCGGGAAGCCGTTACCGCCCGGCCGCCGAGCCCGAGGACCGGCCGGGTCTGGCCAGGGCGCGCCCGCAAGCGAGACCGGGACGGGGGAGCCCGGGAAGGCCTGGGCGGCCGCGAGGGCGGCGGCCGGGGCCGCCGGGCCGGCGTGTGACTGGCCGGCAGGAGGCGCCGCGACTCGGCCGTGGGGAGTGGCGGGGCCCGGCGCCGGCGGGCGAGCCCGGCTGCAGCAGAGGCGGCCCCGTGAGGGCGTGTGTGGGGCGCCCGGCCGCGGGCCTCGGGGCTCGGAGCCGCAGCGGCCCCGACGTGGGCGGGGAGGGCGCCGGGATCGCGACCAGGCCTGGGAGCAGAGGGGGCGCGGCCCTGGCGTCCCCCGAGTTAGGGACCTGGACAGGGCGGGGCGCCGATGGGCGCTGCAGGGGCCCCGAAACCGACTCTCCCCGTTGCCGCAGGGGCCGGTGACCTTCGCGGACGTGGCCGTGTCCTTCTCCCGGGAGGAGTGGGCGCTCCTGGACGCGGCGCAGCGGCTGCTGTACCGGGACGTGACGCTGGAGACCTTCGCGCTCGTGGCCTCGCTGGGTGAGGCCCCCGCGTGGCCCGCGCCCCGGCCGACCCGCCCCCTCGCCCGCTGTGGCGCCGCCCCGGGGGCCGCGGCTCCATCCCGGCGCCAGGTGCTTGCAGCCGCCCGGGCGCGTGCACCGCCGGCCCCTCCCTGCCATTCCCTTGGGCCCCGTGTGGGCGCTGCCCGCCCGGCCCTCCGGCTTATCCTTGCGGGACCCCACGCAGTATTCGGCTGTCATCTCTGCGGAGGGTCCCCCGGGGCTCGCCGTCACCTGCCCTGCTCTCCTCGGGGCGCAGGTCTCCACGTCCCGGGAGTGGGCCCAGCGGAGCCGAGCAGCGAGCCCCAGTGCCTGGCTGGGGTGGCCCCGGCAGCAGGAGGGGCAGGGTGCGCGGCCAAGACGGGGTGACAGCCTGCAGCCCCGAGGCCGCGGCCACACTTTCTTTACTTTCCCCCTTACACTTATGTTGGATGTGGCCTCTGGGCGTCCCCCACTTCTGCCTCCACTTCTCGCCTGTCCCTCCCTCTGCTCCCGCTGTGGTACCCCAACACTGGTCGGTGCTGGCCTGTGGTGAGAGGCGCACACACCCCAGATTGCCCATAAACATTGTCCAGCTGTAACTGCTTGGGTGCCTGCCCCCATAGACCCAGGCCCCGCCGCAGTCTGCCTGTGCGTGGCTTCCGGGCGCCCCAAGCTGACCTCCCTGGGCCGTGTGTAGACTCGTGTCCTCTGCCAGCCAAGGCCCCCTTCATTCTCCGACCCTCAGACGCCAGCCACTGCCCAGCAGCCTTTACAGAGCCTGAACCCGGGCACTTTGCCACGACTGGACACCCGCGACCTCGATCCCCGCTCACTAAGACGCGTTGGTAATGAAAAGCTCCCTCCCGCCACGGCCAGTCTGTACCTCACCAACATTCTCTGCTTTTAGGTTGTCGGCGTGGGGTGGAGGATGAGGAGCTGCCTCTCGAGCAGAGCATTTCTGTGGGGACGTCTCAGGTCAGGAGGCCCGAGGCCGACTCTCCCGCCCAGGACGCCCACCCCTGTGAGACATGTGGCGCAGTCTTGAAAGATGGCCTGCACTTGGCTGAGCGCCAGGAAATAGACCCTGGGCAGGGACCCTCCGTGTGTGCTGCATGCGGGAAACAGTTCTGGTTCGGTGACGACCGTGACCGCCGGAAGCAGCACAGCGGAGAGAAACCCTTCAGCGGGGATGAGGGCAGAGACTTTCTCGTGAACAGCTGCCCTGTCCAGCCGTCACTGGTGCCTTTTGTGACCACGGAGGGTTGTAGGGACACCCCGACCACCTCAGGCGTCTTTCAGCACCATGCTCCTCACAGAAAGTGGAAGCCCCACGGTAACGCCGAATACGTGGAGACCTTTCACAGTGGGCAGAGGCAGTACGAGTGCAACGAGTGTGGCAAAGTCTTCAGCCGCAAAGACTCGCTTGTTCAGCACCAGAGAGTCCACACTGGAGAAAGACCTTATGAGTGCGGGGAGTGTGGGAAAGCCTTCAGCCGCAAACCCATACTTGCCCAGCACCAGAGAGTCCATACTGGAGAAATGCCTTATGAGTGTGGTGTCTGCGGGAAAGTTTTTAATCATAGCTCCAACCTTATCGTACACCAGCGAGTCCACACTGGAGCAAGACCTTACAAGTGCAGCGAGTGTGGGAAAGCCTACAGCCACAAATCCACCCTTGTTCAGCACGAGAGTATCCACACTGGAGAAAGACCTTATGAGTGCAGTGAATGTGGGAAATACTTTGGTCACAAGTACAGACTCATTAAACATTGGAGTGTTCACACTGGGGCAAGGCCTTACGAGTGCATTGCATGTGGAAAGTTTTTTAGCCAAAGTTCTGACCTTATTGCACACCAGAGAGTTCACAACGGTGAAAAACCCTATGTGTGCAACGAGTGTGGAAAAGCATTTAGCCACAAACACGTACTTGTTCAGCACCACAGAATCCACACTGGAGAAAGGCCGTACCAGTGCAGCGAGTGTGGGAAAGCCTTCAGGCAAAGGGCTTCCCTCATCCGGCACTGGAAAGTTCACACTGGAGAAAGGCCGTAGCGTAGCGGGATGTCCCCTGCCCTGTTTGGGTGTAATGGCACCTGAGAAAAGCTGTGACCGTAGCCTCCGAGTGTCCATCAGCCCTAAGCTGCACACCCCTCTGGAGAGGCCCTCCTGACTGCCAGCTCCCTGGGAAGCTTCCCGAAGCCATGTTGCTCTCTGGCACCTGCCCAGCCCCCTCGCCAGGACCATCCCAGCTGGTGTCTGTAAGAACCGTGTCTGGTGCCGCCCGTCTATGGGACAGACCAGTGTCTGTCCCATACTGCCCATCTCCACCCCTGCTTGCTTTGATGGGCCCCCTCTGCTCTTGCCCCCCAAGGAGGAGTCAGCAGCCTGAGCCCACTGGGGATTCTCAGCCCCTCCGTCCCCGCCCGCTCACCCACCCACCGGTTTAAACACGAGCACGAGCCGTTGAGGCCGGGAGGATGCGGCTGTCGTGTGGCTGGGCCGTGGGGGCAAGGGCTCCATCTTTGGGAGACTTGGCTGGGCTTATGGACTCGTGATTTTTCCAGCCTTTGAGTCTCCACACTTGGGACTTGCTGCCTTGCATCCTGGTTTTGCAAAAAAAAAAAAAAAATGCCTTCGCGCCTTCGCGTTTAAGCTACCTTTATTCTTTAGAATTCTCTTTACTCTGTGGGGTTGCGAACCGAAGCAGTCTCTGCGGGTGAAGGGATGAACAGCTCTGGGGGCACTCCAACTGTGGTGTTTGGCTGTGTGAGCAGAACGGCAGACAGAACAACTCTCTGGTCTCAGCCTCGCTCGCATTGCTACTCAAAGCCTCCTAGGAAAGAACCCCCCTCTCTGGGCCTGCTCCTGGGATCTGTGTGCCAAGATCCTGAGTGTGACTAGGTCGCCCTGAGCAGTGACGTCTCACATGTCTGGGCCCGTCTCCAGGGGGTGCGTCACAGTCCCTGGCCCTTCTGAAGGGAACTGCTGCCCCTCCGAGGACCTGCCAACATCCCGAAATTATTCGGTGGGCAGAGGTCACTCCCCTGCAAGGCCCACGTGAGATCATAGTTGGTGAAGAGCTCCTCAGTAGGGAGCTAGGACACTGCGACAAACTGCAGGGAATGGGACTCCTAAAGGTGTGTCCACAGTGCTTCTGCCGTGACGGCCTCCGTGTGGCCTTCACAGACGGTCTCGACTCCCACGTATGTTTCTCTGGCTGTGGTTACTGTCGGCAGTTAGTCCAGACATTTTCTGTAGTAAATTTTATATCACACACATAGTTTACAATTTGCTCAGTTCTAAGCTCCAACACATTTGTAGCTAGGAAACCACTCAGTTTGCTTCCTGTCCCTAGATTTCTTTGCATTTCCTAGAATGATATACAGAATAGTATGTGCTCTGACGTCTGACTTCTTTACATAATTTGTGATTCACCAGTGTTCTTGACTCAGAACTTCATCCCTTTTCATCTGTACTTCTGTTGAAAGTATTCTGTTTTAGAAAAAACAACTCCAAAGCAAGTGGTCTCATAGAGACCCCAAAAATGAATCCACACTCTGTCACAGCCTTGATCTGCGAGAGACAGGCCCTCATTTCTCTCTCGCTGTGTGGTGGTCAGACTTGGCCTGTGGCAAGGTGGAGGGGACTGTCGCCACGACAGTGAGGACAGGTAGGTACAGCACTGTGTCCACAGTCTACCGTTTTAGTCTGTCCATGATGAATCACACCTATCTTGAAAAAACCTTGCATTTCCAAGTTGGTCAAATATTTCTATTTTTATTTTCTGGAAAACTTTATGAAGAACTGGTATTTTCTCATAGTTCTTCGGTAGAATTCATCTGTGAAGTATCTGGCCCTGGTGTGTATTTTCTGAGGCTGCTAACTCTGAGTTTAATTCTCCATACAGGATAAGGGTCAATAGAAGTTAACTTTCCCCCGTCCTTACCCTGACTCCCCCCACCCCAACCCCATGTGCTTTGGAGTTGGCTTTCACAGAGTTTAGCCAAGATTTTTTCAGACTCATTTTAGTTTAGTATCTGTACAGTCTATAGTGGTGCCACCCCTTTTATTCCTGATACTGGAAATGTCTCTATTTTTCTTACTTGATGATCAGTTGTATTGATCATGAAGCACTTGGTTTGCTGATTTTTCTTTTTTTTTTAACTATTGCCCCTCTTTTTAAAAAGATTTATTGATTCATGCATACAAAAGTAGGCCAGAAGTGGGGTGTGTGTTAGAGGATTCACCAGAGACAATGGGGAGAACAGGAGGATCTACTGAGATACACTGCTGAGGGGAGCTGCGGGGACAGGTCTGCTGTGCCATGTGGGTCAGCTCCCTGGCTGCAGTGGCTGCTGATAGCTTCACAGTGCTGAGAGTTAGCCCCTGCACCCCCAGGGAGGCCCTCCCCCCACCCTATTTTTAATAGAAGAAAATTTCACTTCTTGTGCTGCTTTTTAATACGGAGGCTGAGATCCTTCATTTGAAATCTTGTGATATAGGTGTTTAGTACTAACTCATTCTATTACTACTACTTTAGTTGCCTCCCACAAAACTTGGTACGTTTTGTTTTCATTTTAATTAAGTTTACAGTTTTTTCCAGTTTCCTTTTTAAATTTCTTCTTTGACACCTGGCTCTTCCTTTAAGAGTTACTTCAGGGGGCCTCCCTGGTGGCGCAGTGGGTTAAGCAGGGTTAAGCACAACGCTATGAAGGAGCCTTCTGGCTGCCCCCCTCAGTAGTGTACTTCAATCCGCCTGTTCTGCTCCCCACTCTGTCTCTGGTGACTCCTCTCACCACCCCACACCTCTGGCCTGCACCCCAGCTTGTATGCATAAATAAGTCTTAAAGTTATTTCAAATACTTGGGAGTTCCTTGTCTTTCTGTTAATTGGTTTTTAATTCCATTAGAGTGAGTACATACTGTTTGGCTTGAACTATTTACATCTTTATGGTCCAGAATATGGGCTATCTTGTGTTTGATGTTCAGTTGAAGTGAATCTATAATGTCCTCTTTGGTGGATAGTTCTACCAATGTCGGCCCAGTTAAGATGGTTCATAATGTGTTTTCTGACTCCTTCCTGATTGGGGGGATGTGGGTCTAAGAATTATTTGAAGAGAATTGTTAACCTCTCCGGGTGTATAAGTGGATTTGCCTCTTTATCTGTGTAGTTCTGTCTGTTTTTGCTTTGTGTACTTAGAAGTATTGTTAGGTGAATAAACGTTTCCTATTTATATGTCCACTTGCTGAGGACACCTCTTTATCACTAAGAAATGTGGAAGTAAATAATGAACAGCTGCCTGGAGGTCTCGGGGGAGGCCCCACCACAGACGGCGATCGGGCTGCGCTCTCATCACTCTGGGGCCACATCCATGTAAAAACCCTCCAAGGGTGTATTTTAAACATGTTCCGTTCACCAAAGGTACAAACTGTTTGAGGCACCCACAAAAGCTATTCATTCTCACAGTCTAACCTCGGCCCCACTCTACTGAACGGCAGCCCCTCGATGAAAAGCAGCTTCAACAACAAGGTCTTCACTCTCGCTCACACCAGAGCAACTGAGACAGAGTCCCCAGCCAGGGTAACCGCGAGGTGATGGTTTCACGAGCGTCCAAGAGAAACGTTGCTGAATTAGGTGAAACTCTGCAAGCCACCAGCAGACCCCAGACGGGTCTTCTTCAAAGCCAGTTAGGTCCGGGCCTTGCCAGTTTAATAGAAAAATGGTAAGGCCCAAGCCTAGCTATTCCCACCCCATGAAGAGCGGAAGGAGACCACTCCCAACCCCGATGACACTGACATTACCGACGCACAATTCGGGGGTTGCGCAGTTGGTGCAAGGAAGATGGCTTCTCCCGCGCCAGCTCACGGTGTGCTCAACTGGGCAAGGGTCCTGGGCAGGTCGGAGAGCACTGCAGAGCTCTTTAATGCGCCCAGGAGCTTGGGGCTCACAGGCAGTTTCCGCTGTGGTTGTTCGGATCTACGGTGTTCAGCTGGTGATTTCCTCGTGGAGATGCCCTGGTACGCTGCATCAGACAGGAAGACAGCCCAGCTCCGCTCCATCCATCTCATCCGAAGACTCCTCCATTGTAAGCTTTCTGGTGTCTAAAGAGGTTAAACCTTCAGCTAAAGACTTTCTCCCATTTGCTGCATTTATAAGCTCTATCTGGGCTGCGAAGTTTCTGATGCTCGATCAGAGCAGACCTTCGAAGGCTTTTCCATATTCACTACACTAAGAGGCCTGTCTCTCTCTCATGTGACCTTCTTGGTGCTGAATAAGTTGGGGGCTTGGCTAAAGAATTCTCCACAGGCACTGCATTCCTATGGCCTCCTCCAGTGTCAGCTCTCGGGTGTCGAGTGAGGGCAAAGCTTTGGCTAAAGTTTCCCGCATTCAGTGCACTTATAAGGCCTTGCTCCAGTGTGGACACTCTGGTTTGGAATTTAATTAATTAATTTAATAAATTTAATTTAATAAATTTAATTAGTTTGGAGCTGGAGGTAAACAATTTTCCACATTCACTGCATTTATAAAGCTGTGAACCAGTGTGAATTCTCTTGATGGTCACGCAAGCTGGCGCTGTGGTGAAAAAACTTCCCACATTCAGTGCGCCCATAAGGCCTCTCTCCAGTGTGGACTCTCTGGTGCTCAGCAAGGTGGTTTTTGTAAATAAAGGTTTTCCCGCATTCACTGCACTCACGAGGCCTCTCTGCAGTGTGGACTCTCTGGCGCTGAGCAAGTCTTTATCTGTGGTAAAAGGTTTCCCACACTCACTGCACTTACAGTGTCTCTGTGCACTGTGAAAAGCCTCGGCACACTCGGCGTTCCCCTCTGGCCCCGGCTGTGAGGGGGCGGGCGCTGGGAAGGCCCAAGCTAGCAGGGCTGTCCTTCACAGCCTCCGGCCCGCGTGCGGCCTCACGTGCACTGCATAGCCCACCGCAGAGAAGTCCTTGTCCGTGTTCCTTCTGTGAAGTTTCTCGGCTCTGTGCGGCTTCTGGTGCTGGTGAAATTTCTCACATTCCCCACCCGGTTTCTGCCCAAGGTTTGGCCCGAGTCCAAGTCCTCAACTGGAGGCAAATCTCCTTCCGAGTCCCGTTCGTGCATCTCCCAGGGACAGGCCTGTGCATAGCCAGCTCTGCCTTTGGAGGATTTATTTGTGGTGCTTCAACAGAAGCATTTTGCTCGGAAGGTGCCTCCTCCTCATCTGCACCATGCCCCAAACCTAAAAGCAGAGAAATGCTGCTGAACTTCACGCCAACTTTGGTAGGAGAAGGCAGCCCTATGGCAAATGTACGTCAGGCACAGCAAGGAATGATCCGTGGGATTGTTTTCCGGTCCACGGAGCAGGCTGTGGAAACGGCTGCTTCTCAGCTCTTGGCGTCACAGAACGGGGAGGACTCACCAGGTGAAAGACGACGCTGCCGCGGAAGGAGAGGCTGGCCCAGCACTCACTCCTCTGGGAAGGGCGCCCCAGGGCTGGCGCTGTGTGGGAGGGCGCTCAGTCCCAGGAAAAGCTCACTGTCAGAGGAGCTGGTGTTCCAAGACGACTGCGCGGCCGCACGCAGGCCCCAGGAAAGCGCAGGCCAGTACTGGGGAGCACAGCGCAGGCAGAGTGGACAGCACCAAAGAGTGGTGGGAGACAGAGGTGAGGGGTGGTCCTGGGTCGCTTCTGAGAGCAGAAATGGGAGGTGGGCAAGTCTCAAGCATGGGCGAAGAGACAGAGATGGGGTGGACGGCCACCCGCTGCGGCGCCAGAACACTGTCGGGCGAGGGCACGTTCCTGACGGGACCTGAGCCCAGGCATAAGGCCCACAGCGTCCCCCGACGCCCAGCCCCAGGCCCAGGCCCACTGCGAAGCGCACTCGCTGTGAGCGGGGTCCCGTCTACTGCGTCCCGCGCCGGGGTCTCCTCCCAGCTCCAGCTGGAGGACGGGCCCGCAGGCCGGGAGGCCCGAGGAAGGACAGGGCCGGTGAAGAATCGGCACGGGCCCAAGGGCAACGAACCCAGAACAAGCTCAGGAAAGGAAAACGTCACGCAAGGGACCTCCGCGTGGGGAGCCACGGAAGCGGCCGCGGCCCGCAAAGGGGGACGGTTCGTTCCTGCAGCTGCGCAGGGGGAGGCCCCGGGAAGCGGCGCTGGAAGGGGCAGGGCCTGGAACAGAGGAGGCCCAGACCGTCGAGCCCGCAGGGCGCAGCCACGTGAGAGGGGGCCCCCCAGACCGGCTCCCTCCAAGTCTCCTGACGCGCGACATCGTCACCGAAACAGTTTGGGGACAGCTGTGTGGGGTTTGCGTGACAGCCGGCGGCAGAGACACCGGCCTTGCCCCGAGAGGGAGAGCGGAGACCAGCCCGGGCCGCGCCGCGAGGGCCTCACCCGGGAAGCGGCGAACGCGCAGGGCTCCAGCAGCACGTCCGGGGCAGCGTCTCCGGGCTCGGCGAGCAGGCGCCGATCTGCCCGGCGATGGGGCCGCGGGGTCGGCAGCAGCCTCCGCCCCGCGCCCAGCGGCCGCACCTGCTCGCTGCGAGGACAGCGCCGCCGGGGCCTCCTGCTCCGGGTCGCGGCTCCGGCCCCGCGAGGCCCGGCGGGCAGACGCAACGGTGTGGGCCGCGCCGCCCCGCAGCCGCCCCGCAGCCGCCCCGCAGCCGCCCCGCAGCCGCCCCGCGCGCCGCGGCCCTCCTGGGTAATGCAGCCCCGACGCCCGCAGCCCCGCGCGGTTTCCGGAGACGCAGCCGCGGCCCAGCGGCGATCAGGGCCCCGCGCGGCCCGGCCCTCGACGGGGCTTCGGGGCGGGGTCGCGGCCGGCGCGGTGGGGCCGGGCCGGCCGCGGCTGGAGCCCGAGCAGACCCGGGGGCGCCGGCGCCGCCGCCTCTCGCCTGGGCGCGGAGCCGCCGCGCGCGCTCGAGCCCGGCCGGGCGCTCCCCGCGCGCCGCAGACGCTCCCGGCTCCCGCCGCCCCGCGGTGCGCCCCCGACCCGCCCGCTCTGCTCCCCGCCGTGTCTCTGGGGAGCCCTCGCGCCCCGACAGTTCTGGCCTGCGCCCCGGTGCTTCTGCGCAAACATAAGCAAATGAGAAATAAAGGGGCAGCTGCGCGGCCGCCGCCGCTCCCGCCCCGCGCCCCGCCGTCCCCCGTGAGCGCCGCTGCCGCCGCGTCCTCGGACGGGAGAGCGCGAGGGGGCCCGAGCCCGCCGCGAGCACGCGCGCTTCCGTCTGCCGGCGCGGGGCGCGCTCCTTCGTCTGACCGCCGGTCTCCGCGCCCCGGCCTCGCCCTCCCGGCCCCGGCCCGCGGCCACCGAGACGCGAGCGCCTTTGCGCGGCTCGCTACGAGGATGCAGATGCGCCGGGGACCCTGCGGTCCTCGCACAGGTTCAGCTGCCCGAGCCGAGGGAGGGACAGCTCGGAAGACCTGGACAAAGCCCCAGCGGGGCGGTGTCCGAGAGCGCGACCGCGGGGGGCGGGCCCCTCAGTTCGGGGCGCGCGCAGGGAAGGCCAGACACGGGGGCGCCCCAGAAGCGCAGGGCCCGGCCCGCGCGCCGCACCCCGCCACCGAGAGCCCAGTGGGCGGGGGCTCCCGCACCGCAGGACGCGGAGCCGCCCCACAGCCGCTCACCGCGCTGGAGGCTGCCCCGCGGCGCGAACTCTCGCTGCGGCCTCCAGCTTGCAGGCAAGGCCGGACAGTCTGTCTCCTGGGGCCGGCGCCGCAGAGGGCGTCCAGCCCGAGGGGCTCAGGACCCAAGTGGGGGCCGTGGAAGGGCTCAGTGGCGCCTCTGCCCCTCCCGGGAGACGCTGTCTAGCAGGGAGGGAGGGAGCGCTTCAGAGTCCACTTCTGACGTCTTGTGTCAGCCTAAAAATTCAGGAGGAAATTTAAAAAGGGAAGTGTGATTATTTGGGGTCAAGAAATTGCAATTTGGGGGACTCCCTGGTGGCAGAGCAAGTTAAGTGCAGCACTGGGAAGCTATCCAGAGCCACCACAACTGCAGTTCGGTTCCCGGCCAGGGAGCTCCCCACAGGGCGCAGCAGACCCCTCCTGTCTCCCCGCTGCTCCCCTCAGCAGTGGATTTCAGTGGATCCGCCTGTTCTGCTCCCCAGTGTCTCTGGCGAATCCTCTCGCCATCACCCCACACCTCTAGCCTATGCCCTAGCTTGTGTGCATAAATCTTTTTTAAAAATTGCAATTTGGGGTACACATAACCAGGTAGGACTCTTAGAATGTGCCCTTGAGAGGGATAAAGTTGGGTTTTTTGATGGGAGGAAAGTAAATGAGGTTAGTGATTAGAAAGCCGGTTAGTTTTAACAGGCTTAAGCCAACATAACTGCTTGTGGATTCTCAACAAAATATGAACCGAACACATGGGGTCTGTCCTCCAGCACGGAGCTTCTATCCTCTGAGGTGCTCACCAGTTCTCAAAGAGCCCTTCGCCTGCCGGCTTCTTAAAGCAACTGCTTTTGACCCACCTCAAGTTTTGGCCCAACTCAGATGAAGCAGCTAATGCAATTTCTCCTCGATGGCTCCTCACATTTTAAAATGACCTCACAGATGTCAACTTTTCACAAAAGCAATCTCTGTACTCTGGCAGGGTGGCGGTTATCTAATTTTTGTGTTGACTAACACAAAAATGTCTAAGTACAATTGTAGATTTTGCTCTGTATTATCTGACGTGGTCCCTTATTAAAATAGTAAAATAACTTTTTTTAAAAAAGATTTATTTGTGCAGATAAGAACTGGGGTGTAGGCCAGAGGTCGGGGGGAGGGGGAGTGAAGGATTCACCAAGGTCAGAGTGGGGAGAACAGGAGGATCTACTGAAACCCACTGCTGAGGGGAGCAGCGGGGAGACAGGAGGGGTCTGCTGCGCCCTGTGGGAAGCTCCCTGGCCGGGGATCGAACTTGTGCTGAGCGACTGCCAATAGCTTCACAGTGCTGAGACTTAACCCCTGCGCCACCAAGGAGGCCCCATCTTCTTAAGGATATTCGTGTGGCATGTGATCGCTCAGTATTTTTCCATCAGGCAGTCAGGAAAACAAGCACATATTAACACTTAAGCAAGGAGGAGGTATGGGTTACTCAGTGACAGAAAATGGGAACATGATCGGTTCTGATGGGGGCACAGAGCGATCACAGCATGAGTAGAGGTGGCCATCCACATGGTCTGTTGTCAGTGTTTTAGTTCCTGTCACGGCTGTGGACTCTGCATCCTGTCAGTGAATATGCAATGGACAAAGGAGTGAAATTAGATGGCACTACTGTAAAAGTCATGGTAGGAATCAAAGGTAGATTAACTGCAAGGAATTTTGTAAGCAAATCATTCAAAATGATGCATCATTAGGGAAAGACAAGTTATTAGAAAAATATAATGATTTAGATGCATATAATTTATTTCAGATTAAACCATTATGTCCCAACCAATATTCTCCCTCATCTTGGCATGCATGTACACAGTGAATTAGAAAGTATCTCTTATTTACAGAATCTGGTAATCCTGTGCTGGATGACAGCTGTGGTCTGCAGTGCAGGACCGATATCTATCAAATTCCAAAAATACAAACTAATTTATAACAACATAAAGCTGGTGGCTGTGTAAGAAGGCAAGATGGATGTGGCTGGGAGAGAGAAATGAACGGGGTTACCGGGAAACTGGGGACAACACATTATCACAAACTTGGCGATGATTTCAATGTGGATTCAGATGGCAAAATACGTCACGTCACACGCTTTAAGCAGGTGCTTTGTTTGTCAAGAACTCAACAAAGCTGTCAGGAAAAAAACTGCACATGAAACCTGGAAATGTTTTGTTTGGAATGTCAAACAATTGGCAAAGCTGTTTTGACTCTAAATAGCCAACAAGGATATGAAAAGATGGTCAGCATCGTTCATCCTTAGGAAAACGCAAATAAAAACAATGAAATAATACCTCACGTCCCTTAGGTTAGCATTAAAAGCAACAAAAACAGAACCTTGAAATTTTGTGCAATCGTGCTGACAACAGTATTAGTCACTACAGGCAAAGGTAAAGCAACCGAGTGCCCACTGGTGGTGGAATGGACAGACAGACGGGACGTGACTCACCGAAATGGGAAGGAAATGCTGACACACCCTACAAGGTGGATGGCACCTGAAGGTAGGACACTAGATGAATAAGCCACTCACAGGAGGGAAACTTTCTGGCTTTTCCTTTATGAGGCGCCGAGAGTGGTCCCATTTATAGAGACAAAGTAGAACGGTGGTCATCAGGGGAGACAGAAAGGTCAGCTCTCTAAGGTGAAAGGGCCTGGATCTTGGTGCCAACAGTGTGCACGTACATTAGTACCGAGGGAGGGTCAGTACATGGTCAGACATGGGCGTCACCACGACTGAGAAATACAGAACAAGGCTGCGCGGCGGCTCCGCCCCATGCGGAATCAGAGCAGACTTTTCTCGGTGGTTTCTCCCCCTTTGCAGTTCTCTCTGGTGTGAACTTCTCGATGACGAATGAGGTGCGAGTTTTGGCTGAAGCCTCTCCCACAGCTGACACACTTGTACGGCTTCTCCCCAGTGTGAATTCGCCGGTGTTTGATGAGGCTGGAGTTGTACCTGAAGAGCTTCCCGCATGCCTGGCACTCGTAAGGCCTTTCTCCAGTGTGGACTCTCTGGTGAATGATGAGTGTGGAGCTGTCCATAAAAAACTTCCCGCATTCACTACATTCGTACGTTTTTTCTCTGGTGTGAACATTTTGATGCCGAATGCGGTGGGAATTTTGGCTAAAGAATCGCCCACATATGCTGCACTGATAAGGCTTTTCTCCAGTGTGATTTCTCCGATGTCTAATAAAATTTGAGTTGTGTCTAAAGAATTTCCCACATTCATCGCATTCGTAAGGCCTGACCCCCGTGTGAGCTTTGTGATGCCTCTCAAGCGTGCAGCGGTACCGAAAGAACTTCCCACAGATGCCGCACTCAAACCGCCTGCCCCGGGTGTGGACTCTCTGGTGGGCGACGAGCATTGCGCTGTCCGTGAAGCTTTTCCCACACACGCTGCACTCGAAAGGCCGTTGTCCCGCGTGCCCTCTCTGATGTCTTTTGAGGGTGAAGCTGTACCGGAAGAATTTGCCACATTCGCTGCACTTAAATGGCCTTTCCCCTGTATGAACTCTCTGGTGAACAACCAGCGTGGAGCTGTCCTTGACGCACTTTCCACACTGGCTGCATTCAAAAGGCGCGGGCCGGGTGTGGAATTCCTGGTGTTGCATGAGGCCAGACCTTTGAGTCAACAGTCCTGCGCATTCGAGGGCTTCGCGAGGCCTCATGCCAGCGGGGACGCTCTGGCGCTGACTCAGGCCTGCCCGCGGGATGAAGGCCTGCCCACGCGTGCTGCACTCGCAAGGCCGCGCCCAGGCGTGGCTCTTCCTAAGCTCACCGGGTCCGTGTTTCTGGCTGAAGGCCGTCGCCCAAGCACCGCCCATGCCGCTGCCCCAGCCGGCTCCCGAGGGTGCCCCGCCCGCGGCGTGCCCGTCAGGCTGCAGGCACTGGGGAGGGCCCGAGCCGGCTGGGGCGCCCTCCCCCTGCTCCCCGCGCGCCAAGGCCATCTCTCTCACATCGGCACCACGCCTGGTCACGACGGAGGGCCTCCGCTCGTCCTCCCTGGGTAGTTTCTTTCCAGTCTGCTCCTCTGGGTCCCGGGAAAGGTTCGGCGCACACACGGACACGTCGCGCTCCAGGTCTGTCCCGTCCTGCTCAGCCAGGTGCAAAACGCCTTTCAAGAGTGGACCACACACCTCCCGGGTCTGGGTGGCCAGGCCCGGCCTCGGAGACGCCATCGGCAGCACGGCGCCTTCGTCTGACAGCGCCACCTCGTCACGGCCTCCCCGCCATCGACCTGGACAGAAAACGCGGGTGGACACGGCCCCGACCACGGAGCCGGCTCACCCACCGGGAAGTCCCTGGGCGGCTGCCGCGCGGAGAGGCCTGGCGTGCAGAACGGCCTGGCGCCTGCAGAGGACGGCAGCGCCCCGCCACAGGGGAGGCCGCGACGGGCACGGGAGAAGGAGCAGCAGGGCAGAGGCGGCGGACAGAGGCGCAGACGGGCATCGGGCAGCGGGCGCAGGAGCCGGGGGCTGCGGGCTCAGCTGTGCGCCCTCCCCGGCCCCCACGCTGCTCCCGCCGCGCGCTCCGCCGCCAGGGGCCCGGGCAAACAGCGCTCTCAGGCCCGTTTCTCCACGTGTGTGGAGACGCGGCCTTCTGCGAGGCGCACAGCGAGAGGCCGGGCCGAGGGGACCGCGAGAAAGCAGGGGGCGAGCACGTGCCCAGAGGGGGCCTGAGAGGAGGCGCTGGCGGGAGCCGCCCAGGGCGCGCCCCAGTGTGAGCAGGCGGCAAGACGCGGCTGCGGGCGCGGCCCCCGCCTGAGCGACCCCGAGAGGGACGCCAGGCCTGCGGCGTGAGGCAAGCCCGGGGAGCTGGCGGCAGGGCCCTCCTCGCCGCGTGGGCCAGCAGGGCTGCGGCGCTGGGCAGCGGGGACGGGGCACGCGGCCAGCCCCGGTGCCTCACACGGACGCCAGGCGCCTGGAGCCCGGTCTCCCCGTGGGCAGCCCGGCGTGGGCGCAGGGCCGGGCACCACAGAGCCCGCCGTGGACGCGGGCAGGAAGGGGGCCTCACCCACGGAGGACAGAAGCGCGACGGTCTCCAGCATCACGTGACCGTACAGCAGCCTCTGGGCCTCGTCCAGGAGCCCCCACTCCTCTAGGGAGAAGCAGACGGCCACGTCCTCGAAGTCCACCGGGGCCTGCCGACGGGGGCGGTCCAGTGAGGCGCAGCCACCTTCCGACATCTGCTTACATCCGTGTTTACGCCTTTGCATCCATGACCGCAAAGGCAGACGCCGGCCCCGAGGGGCGCCCGCTCACTCCTCGCCCCAGGCCCAGCCAGGCGCGACCCCGGCGGCCCAGCAGAGCCCTGCGGTCCCCGATCACCCGGCTCAGCCCCGCCGCCACCACCCACACGTGATGGCCCCGGGCCCAGAGCAACCCGCCGCGCGAGCCCCGGCCGCCGTGAGTGGAAACGGCACCAGAACCTGGGAGTGAGCTCGGGACCCTCGGCCTGGAAATCACAGGCACGGCCAGCAGCAGAGAGAAGGGGCCTTGGAGCGGCGAAAGACACCAAGTGCCCCCGCCCAGATGTCCAGCACACTGAGGTGGCAACTGGACTCACCGGTGCTGGGTCCACAGGCATCGCTGCCTCCCGCACAGTGGACTCTGTGGAAAGAGGGAGGCCGAGGCGGCGGGGACCTCGGCAAGGTCCCACCGGGCGCGCGGTCGCAGCCTCAGCAGCGGCCTGCGGGAACGCCTGGCCTCGACGCCTCTCGCCCGCGGGGGACTGGACAGGACTGAGCTCCCGAGCCTCAGGGCCGCACCTGTAGGGCGGAGATGAGGAGTTTCAGCTGCCAGGACGGATGCTGCTATCACCTCTTCGTAAGGGCACCACAAATCAGCAACCCCTGTCCGCAGGACGCAGAGTTTTGTGTTTTCTTTCAGCGAGGATGAAGCGATAGGATTTGGAAATCATGAGAATTTTCAAAATGCGTCCGAGACTGAAAGAGGATGTGCAGATACACACGCTAAAGCTCCTTCCCGTTGCTGAGTGTTTGCACACACGTGACCGGTCGGGACTGACCAGCCAGCGCCGAAGCCAGCGACGGTGCGCGCGAGGCGGGAGGCGAGCTCATGAGCTCGGGGGCTCCACGCCCGTAACTCCCGGCGGGTATCTGCCACACCCCTCTTGCTGAGCGCTGGAGCCGGGAGCTGTCCCCCGCCTGGGGCGCTGCAGTCCCACAGCCGAACTGATCGCCAGCAGCCCCTGCGGCCTCAGCGGTGGAGGAAACGGAACTTAGGGCCAGAGGGGCCTCCCCGGCGGCGCAGCTGGGCGCGCGGCTTGCCGAGCGGGCAGTGGCGGCCGCGAGCTCATCCCCGGCCGGGCGGTGGGCAGAGGCTCCGCATCGCGGGACCGGCCGCAGCCGCGCCCTGGGCTCGCAGCAGCCGGGGCGGGGAGGGCGCAGCGGCGGCGCGGCGCGGAGCTCGGGCCATTGCCGGCCCAGCCCCCCCGGGTCCCGCAGCTATTCCAAGCCCGCGACTCAGAGGCAGCAGCGCGCAGGCTCCCGGGCACGGAACGGCCCGCCCGCCCGCCGCCCCCCGCAGGCGCCTTGCCCGGCCCGCCCCGCGGGGGGGCGCTCTGGGGAGACCGCCCGGGGACCCGACCCCCGCGCCCCGCGCCCCGCCGGGGACCCGCGTGACCGAGCCCGAAGCGCCGCCGCCCCGGACCCGACGGGAGCGCGCACCCACCGGAGCCGCGTGCAGGGCGCTGGGGCCGCGGCGTCGACGGCGCCGGACGGGCGGGGAGACGGCGGAAGTCCCGCCCCGCCGCGGGCGCAGCCAATCGCCGCCGCCCCGGGCCGCGGCGCCGCCTGGGTAATGTAGTCCCGGCGCCCGCGCCCCGCGCCCGCCCGCGTGGCCGCTGCCCCGAGGCCCGGGCCGGGCGCCTGCGCGTGACGCCCGCGAGGACTCGAGGCCGCCGCCGCCGCGCTCCCGGCCCCGGCGTGAGGCCGCAGCCCCGCGGCGCCCCGAGCAGGAGGCCCCGCGCAGACTGTCCTGAGAGTCATTTCCGCGGACGGGCCGGGGCGCGCGGCGCGGTGCGCGGGGACAGCGGGGCGCGCACGGCGGGTCCCCCGGGGCGGCTCCGGCCGGGGTCGGGCTCGCGCCGCGGCGGCCGGTGGGCTGAGCCCGGACGCAGGTCATCCCGGCCGGAGTGTCCCTGGCGGGCGGCGGGCGGCTGAGCGCGGCGCCCGGACACCTGCTGCCGGCGCCCCAGGGAGAGTCGGTCGCTGGAGCCAACAGCCTGAACGAGAAGGGCCCGCGAAGGCCCCCAGCGGGCTGCCGCGCCGGACACGGACCGGCCTCCGAGACGGGGCCGCCCCGAAGGCGACGCCCGCGGGGCCGCCCCTGGGACTCAGGCGCGGACACAGCAGGACCCCGCGCCGCGCCGCCGTGTCCGCCGCGGGCAGCCGCCTCCCAGGCAGCGGCCGAGGAGACTCTGCCGAGTGCGAGCGGCTCTGTCGGGGGGAGAACCCGAAGTGACCGCGCCGTGCACGGGGGAGGCGGCGAGGGCGACACTGCGCTCGCCCCACGGAAGACGCCTTCGGGCCCCCGAGCGACACTGCGATTCCGGACGGGGCCGCTACCCGAGTCTCCTGTCCTCACAAGAACCAGAGCTCCGTGCCCTGGAGCTGTCCGTCGCTTGTCAGGACCTTCGTGCCTCTCAGCTGCCAGAGCCGGGGAGGGAGCACTCTTACCTGTACGCACTGTGTCTCCAGGGCAGTTGGGGTGGCGGAAGAACGAATGTGAAACGGAACTTACCAGCGCATCCTCGCTTTGACATAATCCAAGAATAACCCATAGCGAACGGCAAAACAGGGCGACTTCTGCTAAGTGGAGAAGCAAGAGGAGGGCGCCTGCCCTCAACCAGCCACTGGATTCGGGCAACCAAAAGATACCAAAGGCAGTGACTGCAGAAGAAATGAAATGCCCCTTGCCATTTACATAGAAATGAGAGGGACTTACGGAACCAGCAGTATTGCTAAGTGAACTCAGCATTTACAAGATAACTGAAAATCAATAGCAGCTTAATATACCATCAAGAAAAAAATCTGAGGGACTGTGGTGATGGTTCATGGGTGATCGTTGGTGGGTAACCTATGGGGAATACTCTATAATGTAAAAGATAATAATAAATATAACAAAACACTTCCTATCAAAAAAAATCTGAAAATAACGATTGAGACACTAAAACAGCTGAAAACATTTCAGAATATAGTTACCTAGTAACTGAAACATATAAAAGTGGTATGTTGACAGTTCCAAATTCAAAGAATCTGACTAGTTTTATGAAAAATACAAATGGCCTGTATGTCTATATAAAGTGATGCTCTAGTGATCTCGAAGTAATAATGAGACACTACCACACACATAATAGAATATTAAAAAGACAGCCCAACCCTTCCCGGAGATTTGGCTAGATCTAAATGTCCATTGTATTCGGTCCATGCAAAGTCCTTGAAATTCGATGCTGTGGAATATTTCCATGAAATTGTCTATACTAAACTGAAAGAATTAAAAAAATCTTCCAGTCAATATAATACATCAACAACAAAAGTAAAAAGCTATCAATAGCACCATTCAAAATAAAAAACCTCAATATAATAAAGGCCATATATTCTAAAGTGGCAGTAAACGGAGCAACTCCAAAATACTGCTCAATGGTGAAAAACTGAAAGCTTTCGGCCACAGTGCCACTCTTCCAGCTTTAGCTAACAGAGGAAATCAACTCAGGCCAAAACCTGTCAGACAAATCTTGGAAATAAAGGGA
The DNA here is from genome assembly GCA_004024925.1 of Scalopus aquaticus. Classification (NCBI taxonomy): domain Eukaryota; kingdom Metazoa; phylum Chordata; class Mammalia; order Eulipotyphla; family Talpidae; genus Scalopus; species Scalopus aquaticus. Next base: position 29,044 of record PVIJ01007702.1, read on the forward strand.
CTCTAAGTATGAACAGTGAAACTATCATTACTTAAAAGAAGACATGCTACATATGTAGAGGGCATAGATAGATACAGAAAATGACCCCCTCAAATTCAATAGATTAGAGACCATAAATGAATACAGCAAAGTGGCAGATTACAAAATCAACAGACAAAATCCATAGGCTCTTTATATACAAATAAGCCATTAAAGAAATGAAAAAAATTAAAGTTTTGGTTCCATTTATTTTAACCTAAGGAGGTGAAGGGCCTATACACCGAGAAAGGTAAGTTGCTGTCGACTCAGTGACAAGTGAAGGAAGAATGTGCCCCACTCGTGGGTCAACAGAATCAAAATGATTACCCTGCCAAAAATGAGACATGAATTTAACACAATCCCCATCAAAATACTAGCAACGCTTTTCAAAGAAATTAAACAGAAAATGGGCCTCCGCGCTGGTGCAGGGATCAAAGCCTCAGCGCTATCGAGCTGTCCAGAGCCACTGCAGCCTGAGCTCGATCCCCGGCCAGGGAGATGGCCCCCAGGGCGCAGCAGACCCCTCCTGTTTCCCCGCTGCCCCCCAGCAGTGGATCTCAGTGGACCCGCCTGTTCTGCTCCCCACTCTGTCTCTGGGGGGTCCTCTCAGCCCCGCACCTCTGGCCTGCACCCCAGCTCTTGTGTGCATAAATCTTTGGAAAAAATTTAAAAAAAGAAATTGAACAAAAAATATTGAAGCTTACAGGGAACCACAAAGCCTCGCACCGCGGCGCTGCCTGAGGAAGGGCCGCATGGCGCTGACCCGAGCGAGTTGCGTTCCAGCAGCTACATCAGCGCCGTGCTGGCCGGAGACGTGGGCCCAGGGACAGGGGGCGTCTGGACTTCCCCTCGGATGCCGCAGCAAGCGCGGGTGTTTCTCCGGCGGCGCGGGCGCCCCTGGTGGGCAGCAAGGCCAGGACCTCGGCTCCCGAGGCCATTCAGGCATGCCTCTCGGGGCGCGCAATCCTGGGGTCCCCCTGGAGCCTCCCAGGTGTGTGCCTACGGGCTCCCCAGCCGTTCCTCGCCACAGCGCGCTTCCCACCCCGGAGCAGGCTTCCCGGGAGCAGCCCCGGCGGACTAGCCCGCGTGGGCCCGTGGGCCTGGGCTCGGTCCCTCGGATCCACCCCCGTTAGGGAAGCGGGAGGCCGGGAGCGCCAGACCGAAGAGGCTTCGCCGAGACCCGAGCGGAACCGACGTCGGCAGGCGGCGCCGGGGCGGCGCGGAGACGGGGAAGGGGTTTGACGGGCCGCGGCTGCTGCGGGGCCTCTGCGTGCGGGGCGGCGGGGTCGCCCCTGGCGGGACGCGCCGGCCTGGCTGCCGCTGTCGCCTCTCCCGCGTCGGGTCTGGCGCGAGCGTGGCGGCCGGCGAGCGCGCCCATCAGCGCCCACTGCAGCGCGCCGGCGCGTCTCTGGGGCCCGCTCACCCAGAGCACTTGGAAACGGTCAGTTTTACGTGCGTTTCTACACAGCAAAGGACTCGGCCGGTTGGACGACGCAGCCACGCCGAGGCCGCGAGGAGGCAGCAAGCGAGGCCGGACGCAGGCGGCCCCCGTGGGAGCTGTGGGCAAGGCGGGCTCAGCCCTTACGGACCGCGACGTCGGAGGCGACCGCCGCCACTTCCTGTCCCCACCTGAGCAGCTCACCCTCCCAGCGACTGCCGGACTGGCAAAGCGCCTGTGCCGCCGCGAAGGACCGAGCTCCGACGGGGGACGGGAGCTTCGCTTCTTGAGGAAACCGAGGGCAGACGCTGGCACAGCGGGGGCGAAGCACGCACAGCCTCAGACAGGTGCACACACTCAGTGAAAACAACCGTAAGAGTAACCACTTGCAGAAAACGCCAGAAGATGCAAAGCTAGTCTGCCAGGCCCTGGAAGGGAGGACACCAAGGGGCCGTGGGGACTCCGGGAGCAAGGACACCTTCGCTGCCGTCGCGCGTGAGGGCGCCACCACGTACACATGAGCGCATTTTACTTTTAATAAATGCAGCTTCACGTGGACTGATGATACTTCAATAACGCTGCTGAGAGAGACGACACGTAAAATCCAGATCTCCTCCTCCTCTAGTGATGGAACATCGGCAACATACTTCCCCAACTAAGTTCACCTCTCGTTCTCTCAAAATGTGAGGAAGTGGGGCTCCCTGGGGCGCAGGAGTTAACGTCTTAGCCTATGAAGCTATCGCCAGCCACTGTGACAGAAGTTTGATCCCCGGCCAGGGAGCTGCCCACAGGGCGCGGCAGACCTCTCCTGTCTCCCCGCTGCCCCCTCAGCAGTGGGCTTCAGTGGATCCGCCTGTTCTGCTCCCCACTCTGTCTCTGGGGAGTCCTCTCACGCCCGCACATTTGGCCTGCACCCAGTTCTTCTACGCAAAAAGGAATAAAATAAATCTTAAAAAAAAAAAGAAGTGGGCCTCCCTGGTGGCACAGCGGTTGAGCGCTGCGCTGTGGAGCTGTCGGAAGCGGCGACGTGAGTTCAACGCCCGGCCGGAGACAATCCCACATGGCGCGGCAGACCTCTCCTGCCTCGCCCGCTGCTCCCCTCAGCAGTGTATTTCTGATCTGCCTGTTCTGCTCCCCGCTTTGTCTCTGGTGAATCCTCTCGCCGCCCCATGCCTCTGGCCTGTACCCCAGCTTGTATGTATAAATAAATAAATCTTTGGAAAAAAAAAAAAAAAAGAAGTGCTGATGAATGCCTCAGCGCAGTGCAATAGGTTAAGTGTAACAAGTCAATCCCAACATGTGACCTCCATGTTAAAGTATACATAAATGTAGAAAGCATTTCAGCGTGTGTGGTATGTAGACAGACATTGACATACCTACAAAACGTATGCAGAGTAGTCAAGTTCATAGAGACAGTATAGAAACAGGGCTGCTCGGTGTGGCGAGGGAGAGGGAAAAGAAGCTGTTTGAAGGTATAATGGCAGTTTCAGCTGTGCAAGATTAAAAGATTAGTAGCACAAATATTAAATTTTTAGTACTGAACTGCACCATTAAAATGATAAACGGCAAGCTGTTACATGGATTTTGCCACAATTAAAAATGTAAAACAAAAACCTGTACCGCGGTCCTTCCCAGGCTAAACCAGAGCACGTTTGCCTGAGGTCGTCCCCATGTGCAGCATTGTCTCTGGTGTGTGTGGTGGGCGTTCTGGCTGAACAGATGCCCACATCCACTGCCCTGAGAGGGTCTTCCCCTTTGTGTCATCTCTGCTGTGTGACGGGGCTGGCGGCGCAACTACTGTACTCGGGAGGGCCTACTCCGACATGAACGCCTAACTCCCCACAGTGAATTAAGTTCCAAGTGGCAGCTGAAGGGTTTGCTGCATCCCCTGCTCTCACAGGGTCTTCACGAGTGTGACCTCTCTGTTCACTGAGACTGAGGTGGTGTCTAAAGAGCTGCCCACCTTCATCGCCCTCATAGGCCTGTCTTCGCGGTGGACTTTCTGGTGATGCACAAGGTGGGACTTTCGAATGAAGGCCTTCCCACAGTTGCTGCACTCGTAAGGCCTCTCTCCAGTGTGGTTTCTCCAGTGTTTAATGAGGTTGGAGTTGTAGCGAAAGAATTTTCCACACTCGCTGCACTCGTAAGGCCTTTCTCCAGTGTGGACTCGCTGGTGTCAAATGAGTCTGCAGTGAGAGCCGAAGGATTTCCCGCATTCACTGCACTCATAAGGCCTTTCGCCAGTGTGATTTTGCCAGTGCTTAACCAGCATGGACTTGCACCTAAAAAACTCCCCGCATAGGCTGCATTCGTAAGGCCTTTCCACAGTGTGCACCCTCTGATGTCTAATGAGCGTAGAGGTGTAGCTGAAGAATTTCCCACAATCCCTGCACTCGTAAGGTCTTTCGCCAGTGTGGACTCTCTGATGTTTCACGAGAGTGGAGTTGTACCGAAAGCATTTCCCACATTCGTGGCACTCGTACGGCCTCTCTGCCGTGTGGACTCGCTGATGTCTGATGAACGTGGAGCTGTACCTGAAAAACTTTCCACACTCGCGGCACTGATAGGGCCTTTCTCCAGTGTGAACTCTCTCGTGTCTCCTCAACCTGTAGTTGTACCTGAAGAGTTTCCCACATTCCCTGCACTCGAGAGGCCTTTCTCCGCTGTGAACCCGCTGATGTTTCACGAAGTTGGCGTTGTACTTAAACAACTCCCCAGTCACTGCACTCATAGGGGCTGAGTCTAGCGTGAACACCCTGGTGACTGATGAGTGTGGATTTGTACCGAAAGACTTTCCCACATTCACTGCACTTAAAAGGCCGCTCTCCAGTGTCAATCTTCCGGTGCTGAGCAAGGTGGAACTTTCTGACGAAGGCCATTCCACACGTGCTGCACGCGTAGGGTCGGACTCCACTGTGGGTTTTCTGATGTTCAATGAACACGTGTTTTTGGCTGAAGGCCTTCCCACACTCACTGCACCTGCAATCATCCCATCCCAGCTGAAAAGCCTCGCCACGCTCGGTGTCCCCACATGGCTCCCGCTCACCTGGAGGAGCCAGGGGCTGGACAAGGCCCGAGCTGGCAAGGAAGTCCTCCCCAGCTTCCCCGCACGTGGAGGCGCTCTTGGCCACGCACACTCCGCTGCTCTGCACCAGCAATGGCCTGCCCACAGGGCTTCGGGCCAGCGCGGCTCCAACCTGCTCCTTCTGGTGCTGGTAAAGGTGCCCACCCGTGGGTGGTGTTGGCCCAGGGTGTGTTCCATCCTGCGCAGTCAGGGGCAAAAGAGCTTTGGAGAGTGGGTCAGACGTCGCACAGGGCTGTGCCTCGGGGGTGGCCGGGCCTGGCTCCGGAGTCCTGACCTGTGACCCGCCTACAGAGCCACCTTGCTCAGAAGGTGCCTCCTCTTTCTGGGCGCCGCACCCACGACCTGTAAGCAGATAAATGCCGGTGAAGCCAAGTCGGCTTTGGTGGCGGAGACCGCCCCATCACGATGTGTGATGGGCACGTGTTTGGATTAAGTCGGGGGTGCCGACAGGCCGGGGACAGCCCGCTGAGGGGACGGCCGGGCGGCAGAGCTGGGCGGGCAGGCAAGCCCCAGCAGCGCAAGCACAGCACAGGGCCGGAGGCGGCTCCAGAGACCGGGCGGCTCACGGAGCACGTTGACTGCTCACAGGTTGGATGAGGGACCCCAGGTCCGCTGCAGCAGGGCCGGCAAGGGCCTCTCCTGGTCACAGACTCCACGGAGTCGGCCCGCTCACCAGCCCCCACACCCAGAGGCGCGGCCCTTCACAACACCGTGGTGGCCGGGCCGGGCAGTGAGGGGTGGGGTGAGCGCCAAGACTGCGGGGGCAGGGCCGTGGAGGCCGGAGCGCACAGAGGAGGGGGGCAGGGAACAGGCCCCGTGCGGACTCTGAGTGTGGCCCGCCGCGGCGGGGGTGGGGTGGGGCCCGGCCAGCCCCTTGCCCCCCGCCCCTCACCTCAGGTGGACGCAAACGTGGCACCCGAGGGAGACTGGCCTAAGGCGAAGGCAAGGCCGGACGTGGCCAGCGCAGGCCCAGTAGCCGACAGGGACGCCACAGGAGCCCCTGCAGAAGCCACCGGGCTCCTCAGAGCAGCCCTGGGCGGAGGTTCCTGGCGCGCAGGTCCCGGGAGGCCGGGGGGCTGGGCAGCGAGCGCACCCGGTGCCAGAGACGGGCGAGGCCGGCGCTCTCTGCTGAGGGGCGGGCCGGCGCTGCGGGGACGGGCACAGCCAGCCGGGGCCAGGACGCGCCCTGGGGGCCTCACCGAGGGAGCACAGCAGCGCCAGGTTCTCCGCCATCACGTCCCGGTACAGCAGCCGCTGCGCCGCGTCCAGCAGCCCCCACTCCTCCCGGGAGAAGCGCACGGCCACGTCCTCGAAGGCCACGGGGCCCTGCGAAACGGAGACACCTCAGGCCACAGCGGCTCGGCTCTGGGCTTCCCGCTCCGGATCGCGTGGTGGGGGTGGGGGGTCACTCCTGCTTGCGCCCCCTCGCGCCCAGGCCCGCCCGGGTCAGCCCCGACCCCACCTCTGCCCCCCAACCACAGCGCTGCCCAAGCCCGCCCCTCCGCTCTCCCTGCCTCTGGGGTCCTCACGCCCCGCCCCCGCCGTCAGGGCCTGCGGGGAAGAGACGCGGCTCCGCACAGGCTGCCCTGGCCCCGCGCTCGGGGGTCCCGCGGGCCGCGTCCTCGCGACGGCTCCCTCTGCGCGCACCCCCCCCTTCACGCGCACTAGGCCGCGGCTGCTTCGCCGGCCTCGGGGTGCCCGCCCCGCGCACGCGGGGCCACGGAGACCCAGGCCTCAGGTCCCGCCCCAATTCCCCGTCCTCTGAGCGCAGCGCCCTCGGCCCAGACGCTGCCCCGAATCCGGCCGCCCTCTCCACCCAGTCCCCACCCGCGTCCAGCCTCAGCCGCCCTGAACCCGTGTCTGAGCGCCCCTCGCAGAGCAGCTGGAGCCTGTCACGAGGCCCGGAACCGGCCCCCGGATCCCCCCTGGAAGCCCCCCCCCCCCGCCCGCTTCAGCATGGCCTCTCCCAACAAGGCCAGAGCCTGGGGTCACCCCAACTCCCTGCAGCCCACCGCCCGTCGCCCCTCTCCACGGCGGGCAGGGCGCCCCGCTGCAGACCCACAGCACCGCGCCCGCCACGGGGAGGGGGGTCCTGCCACCCCTGGGCCCCAGCACCCTCTCCGGGCCCCAGAGCTTCCCCTCCTGACATCGGGTGACCGAGGCCCTGCGCTGCCCCGACGGCTGATGCCCCACGGCGGCTCCGGCCACCCCCATCCCGCCAGATGCAGAGAACTGCGGGGCGCGCCCCAAGTCTCGCCTCCAGCCCTGACCTGGGGCCCGACTCCCGCACCCCGCTGGTCATCAGTAAGGGGGTTCCCCGCGCCAGCTGTGCTGAGTTCGGGCCCTGGGCCTGCGCGCTGGCGGGGACGCCCCGCGGGGGTGACACCCAGCGCCCCGCTGTAGCCCGGGCCGGCGACAGTCCCCGCGGCCGCGGAGCCCCGGGGCGCCCAGGCGCCGGCCGGCCCGACGATGCGGGAGGCGCCCCGGCCCCGCGGGAAGACGAGGCGCGAGCCGGCCCCAGCCGGTGCGGAGCTCGGGGCGCGGGGCGCGGCCGTCCGCGGGAGCCTCGGAGACGGGGCGCGGCGCTCGCGGGCGCGGGCGGACCCGGCCAGCCGGCGCCTCCCGCCCCGGCGAGTCCCGCAGGAGCCGCCCGGCCTGGGCCGCCCCGTCGGGCAGGGCCGCGCGCGAGGCCCGGGGAGCGCGGCCGCCCGGCGCTGTCCACGGCGCGCGGGGCCCCGGCTGCTCCGCCCCCCCAGCCCGAGGGGCCCCGCCCCGCGGGGCCGCACCCACCTGCGGCGGGGTCATGCCCGGTCGCGGGCGCCGCCGGCCGCCGCGGACTCCCCGGCCCGCGCCACCGAGCGCCCGAGACCCGCCGGAAGTCCCGCCCCCGCCGGGCGCTCATTGGGTCGGCGGCCGCCGCCGCCCCTTCTGAGTATCGCACTTTCGCGTCCCACCCACCAGCGTCACCACCGACGCGCCGGGCAATGGCCAAGGGGCGCCGTGAGGGCCCCTGGGAAATGGAGTTTCCGGGAACCGAAGACGGGACGGCCCTGGCTCTTAAAGGGGACGTGCCCGAACTTCTTGGCGCTGTCCTAAGAAAATCCACAGGGAAGCTGGGGACCTGTTAGTTCACACCCTGTGAAACACTCACCTAAGGGGACTCGCCGGGTCAGCATGCGCTGCCTCCACTCGGCTATCTCGTTGCTTTTCAACTTGCTCTTCCATGAAAAATCCTGCACTTCATGAATTCCCGTTACAATTCTAATTCGCGTCCCTGTTTCCAAACCTCATAGCTGCACCAGAGATGATTTGGGCCCTCAGTGCCCACTCTGGGGGGACAGTTGGTTTTAAGTGTTGATTTGAAATGCACCTTGGAAAATAAAGGAAATGAGAATTCTCAGGTCCAATGGATATTTTTTATTAGTATGCAGAGGCGACCAATTAAATTTTGAAAGGCCATCCTGCCTCTATCACACACAAATACTAGGCAACTATGAAAAAGAATAAACTGTTGTGACAACATGGGTGAAACTCCAGGACAATATGCTAAGCAAAACAAGTCAGAGAGCAGAGACAATTACCTTATGACTTCACTTCTATGTGAAATCTAAAAAACCAAAACTCTGGGTCAGAAAACACATTACTGTTACCGAAGGGGAGTGTGGTCAGGCCTGAGCCAAGGACCGTGGCGGGACCTAGTCTTTAACCTGGCAGTTTACTTTCACACTGTCACACACCCCGCAGGGCCATAGTAAAGGGCACTGAATCACATGTACAATTATGTGGAAACTAAATAATGTTGTAAGTCAATTATGCCTCATTAAAAATGCATACATAAGTATAGAAAGATATGACTAGATAGATTTCTATAGGATTATACAAGTAATAAAGTATTCAAATGAAAAAAAGAATTACTTTGATAGCAACGTCAGGCAGGTATCACAAGAAATCTACAAACCCATTATCCGTCATCAATATAGATGCAAATACATTAACAAAGAAAAACTGATTTGGCAACATATACAAAGGACTATAAATCATGACCAAGGAGGATTTATCCCAAGAAATGTAAGTTAGTTTAACAGCTGTACAGCAACTAATGGACTCTTATCACATATATTAAAATGAAAAACAAAATAAAAAAGACAAAAAAACACATGCTCACCCACACAATGATTATAGTAATAAATGGAAAAAATCAGAACAGAATCTGGGCACATCCAAAAAAATACAGTCAGCTGACTGTATTATCTGTGAAAAAAAGACAAAGGCAAGTCAATGGGAAAAGGGATGGCCTTTTCAAGAGATGGTACAAAAATGACTGGACATCCTCATATTTATTTGTTATTACTGAACTATTTTTTTAAGGATTCATTTATTTATACATATAAGCTGGGGTATAAGCCAGAGGAAGGGTGGTGGTGGTGAGAGGATTCCCCAGAGACAGATGGGGAGCAGAACAGGCAGATGGACCGACGTCCACTGCTGAGGGGAGCAGCGGGGAGACAGGAGAGGTCTGCTGCGCCATGTGGGAATCACCCTGGCCGGGGATCGAACTCTGTGCTGCAGCGGCTCTGCATAGCTTCATAGCGCTGCGACTTAACCGTTGCACCACCAGGGAGGCCCCATCCTCATATTTAAAACCCGAGTTAGACACGGGTCTTACACCTTTCACGGATACTATCTCAAAATGGGTAACAGACCTAAAGGCAAAACACAAAACTATCAAACTCCTAGAAGATAATATAGGAGAAAACGAAGACCTTTGTTTTGGCAATGACTTCCGATGACACCGCCAAAAATATAAGCCACCAAAGAAAAATTGGCTAATTTGAACTGGATTAAAAGCAAACTCCTGGGGTCTCCCTGGTGGCGCCAACGGGTTAACCACAGCGCTGTGGAGCTGTCCACAGCTGCAGCATGAGTTTGAAGCCTGGCCAGGGAGATTCCCACATGGTGCAGCAGACCTCTCCTGCCTCGCCTGCTGCTCCCCTCAGCAGTGTATTTCCATCTATCTGCCTGTTCTGCTCCCCGCTCTGTCTCTGGTGAACCCTCTCACCGCTCCATACCTCTGGCCTGCACCCCAGCTTGTATGCAAAAATAAACAAATCTTAAAAAAAAAAAAAAGCAAAAACTCTTGCCTTGAACAGACACTGTCCAAAGATGAAGGAATACTTCCTGCGTTACCTGGGAATCGCAAACCAAAGCAACAAGGACACACACCACCAAACGCTGATGAGGACCTGGAGCGATAGGAACTGTCATTGCTGGCGGAACACACAACGGCGCAGCCCCTTAGGGAAAGTGTCTTACACAAGTAATCACACTCTTTGCTAATAACCAGTAAACCAGGCTCCGTGGTTTAAGCCCAAATGAATCGAAACGTTTGATCAACACAAAACCTACAGGAATGTGTATTGCAGGTTTATTCATAAATGCTAAAACTCAGCACTGAAGATGTCCTTCTGTAGGTGAATAGGTGACAAACTGTGGTACATCCATACCACGGAGCATTAGTGACAGCCTGTCCACAAATACTCAAGTAGCTTTATTTCGTATAGCCCAAAGCAGGAAACACCCAATGGATGCCCAAATACATACTAACAACCAAATGAATAAAAAATAATTGTGGTATATCCACATAATGGAATAATACTCAATAGTACAAATGAAGAAACTATTGACACATGCCACAGGACTAATTAATCTCAAAACAGTTATGCTTAGAGAAAAAAAGCCAGTGTTCCTTCCCCTCAGAAAGTATATACCATGATTGGGTTTCGAGAAAATACTTGTTGCTTGTGAGCTGTGGGATAGGAGGTTCAGAAAGGACCAGGAGGAAGGGATTAAAAAGGAACACAGGAAATCTTCCGGCTGGGTTGGGTACGCTCATCACGACTGTGTTGACGGCTTCCAGGTAGACGTACACACACCAGAACAGAACACGTTCTATACGCTACATCCGTGCAGTTTATTTCATGTCAAGCACATCTCAACAAAGCTGTTAAGAACTAAATGTTCCCCATAAAAAAATCACATTTGGTATCCCTCTTGGAAAGTTACATCTGTCAACTGTTTTGGTTCTACCCTTCCCCTCTCCCCACAATTTAGGGGAGTGATCCCTGCCTCAATGTCAGCGAAAACTGGAAAGCAACGAGTCCATGTCCAATTCAGTCACTAGGAAGGCCAGCTGGGCCGGAGAAGCCCTACCCCTGCATCTCTTTTGTCAGTACCAGGGTTCCTGCTCATTCTGAGATAGCCATGAGGGTAGCAGCACAGGAGCCTCCACAAACCTCAGATTACAAGAGAGCAGTCACTGTCCGCAGAGGTCCAGGGGCGAGATCCCAAGAATTTCTGTGCACCCTCCTCCCACACAGCGACGGAGCGCAGGCATCCCCGGATGCCCCCTGCAGAATATGACTTAGGCCCTCATTCACCACAGAGGACTGTCCTCCCGCTCCACTACCCCGGCCCACACTGCCCTGCAGGCCTCCCAGCCAATGACACTCGACCGTGGGGTTCTGGACATCAGGGACTGGCTCCTGCACGGTCAAAAGTCATTCCTCAAAGTAGTGGGGAATACGGGACATTCATGTTGCTTCCAGCAGTACGGGGGATTTTCAGGTATGCCTCCCTCAGACCCAACCCCGGGCTCAAAGGAAACCCTGACTACCAGGTCAGAGGGTGAGGGGCACACAGCTCTTCAGTCTGTTCTAACAAGGTCTGGGCAACAAAGCCGTTAGGCCGACCCAGACCAAGGTCTGTCTTCTGCTGTCCTGCTGGCCCGTCAGAGGGACATCAAGCCGCGCTGACAAAACATGCTCTGCTCTTCACACTGACAGGAAGCAGTTTTTTTCTCAAACTACCCCACACACTGCACGGCTCCCTTAGAGTAAAAACTCCCACACAGGCCGTAACCACAGCACACACTGGAGCGGCACGGGGCAGGCAATCTCAGCTGGGGTGTGTGCATGCAGGGCAGCAACTCTGGACTATTGCAGTCGATAGTCAACACTGTCCGTGAATAAGGAAAATCTCATCTGGAAACTCCCAGAAGGTTCCAGCTCAGATTCCTGGGGCCAGAGTAAAGTCACCCGCGCTCAAAACCCAGTCACAGGGGAGGGAATGAGGACTGTCAGTGGGGTCCGAACACCAGTGATGCCTTCCCAGAATTCGGAGAGAGGGTCCAGGGGGTCTCAGGGGCTGCCTTCCCTGAGCATACTGGGCTGAGAGCCACATGCTTCAAATACTGAGCAGCTGGCAGCCCTGAGGCTTCCACCACAGGCACTGGTAGTGACATTACTCTGTCGAGAGTCCTGGACAGTTCAGAAAGTGCGACTCAGCTCGTGGTGGCTCCCATCTCTGTGGTGCTTACTGGGCATCTCCCACAGTGGACATCAGAACGCACCAGGTTCACCTGTGGGTTGATGGCTCCCTTATAAAAGGTATTCACAGCTCTTCTCTGGTGTGGGTCCACTGGGCTACACAAGGAGTGAGTATTTTCCACACCCTCGCAGACCTTCTCCAGTGCAAGCTAAACTAGTAAAGAGGCAGCTAAACGGCCACCAGCACCCCTGCGTTCAGATGCCTTTCTTCATTGTGAACCTTCTGGTGGCGGACAAGATGGGAGCTTCTGCTGTAGGCTTTCCCACACTCACTGCAGATGTAAGGCTTCTCTCCAGTGTGACCCCTCTGGTGCAGAATAAGGCTAGAGTTGCGGCTAAAAAATTTCCCACATTCACTGCACTCATAAGGTCTTGCTCCAGTGTGAACTTTCTTATGTTGAACAAGATGGGAGCTACTGATATAGGCTTTCCCACATTCACTGCACACATAAGGCCTGGCACCACTGTGAACCCTCTGGTGTAGAATGAGGCTGGAGTTGTGGCTAAAGCACTTCCCACACTCACTGCATTCATAAGGCTTTGCTCCCGTGTGAATTCTCTGGTGGACAGTAAGGTTGGAGCTGTGGCTAAAGAATCTTCCACACTCACCACACTCATAAGGCCTTTCTCCAGTGTGGATTTTCTGGTGCTGCACCAGTGTGTCTTTACGACTGAAGGCCTTTCCACACTCACTGCACTCATAGGGCCTTGCTCCAGTGTGAATTATCTGGTGCTGAACAAGTGTGTCTTTACAGCTGAAGGCTTTCCCACATTTGCCGCACACGTAAGACCTTGCTCCTGTGTGGACTCGGCGATGTTTAACGAGGCTGGAATTGTGGCTAAAGAACTTCCCACATTCAATGCACTCGTATGGTCTCGCTCCTGTGTGTATTCTCCAGTGCTCAATAAGGTGGGAGCTTTGACTAAAAAACTTCCCACATTCACTGCACTCGTAAGGTCTCTCTCCAGTGTGAAATCTCTGGTGCTGAACAAGAGTGTCTTTGCGGCTGAAGGCTTTCCCACATTCACTGCACTTGTAAGGCCTTTCCCCAGTGTGGATTCGCTGGTGCTGAACAAGGTGTGAGCTTCTGCTGTAGGCTTTTCCACATTCATTGCAGTCGAAAGCCCGGTCTCCAGTGTGGACTCTCTGGTGCTGCACAAGGGTATCTTTGCGGCTGAAGGCTTTCCCACATTCACTGCATGTGTGCTGTCTTTGTCCAAGGTGAAACTTCTGGTGCATTTTTAGGCGGGACAGGTGAACGAAGCGCTTCCCACACTCCTCACATACATGCAATGTTTCTCCACTGTGGATTTTTCTGCGATTAGCAAGAGCTGATTTCTCCTTGGACATATTCTCACAGGGTAGGCCTCTAAAGGGCCTCACCTCAGGATGCGTTATCTGGCTGTCAAGGAGAGCAAAGGTGTTGAGGAAGGCATTCCCACTGCAGAGGAAAAGTAGAAGTTTAGTAGGGTCATCCTGGTGCTGCCCGTCATCCTGGTGCTGCCCAAGACTAGAGCTGGTGGGAGAAAACTCTGTGAACTCACTCCTTTTGTACAGTCTCACCCCACGGTGAGTGGGAGTGGTCTGGGGCTGGAAGAGGCCACAGTCATCCAGCAAGTCCATTCCTTCCTTCCCACAAGCAAAGGATCCCCCTCTGTGAACTGCACGGCTCTTCACAAATGAGGTCCCACCTTCATGCCTGCTGAAGGGATTCTCTCCACTAGGTCGCTCCAGGGGCAGCTGAAAGTTTGAACTGGCTGAAAATTCTCTCCGGCCTGGGTCGTCCGTCTGTAGTTTATGCACAAGGTATGATTCCTTTTGTTCAGCCTGGTGAACGAGGTCTTTTGAGAGCGGGTCACATATCTCACATGGGTGGGCTTGCTGGGCAAACAGACCTGTCTTAGGAGTCCTGGCCTGAGACAGTCCTTCAACAGAAATGCTCGGCTCAAAATGAGCCTCCTCATTGTCTGCTTCACGCCAACAATCTGAAAGCAAAGAAATGCCGGTGAAGGCCATGCTGACTTTGGCAGAAAACAGTGACCCATCACAAATGTGTGTGTGACACACCCATGAACAAGTCCACTGGCCTGTTGGCACAAGGGAGCCAGAACCAGGGCGAGGACGTCCTGGGCTTATAGTGGTCAAGGTAGAGAAGATTTAACCATGTGGAAAGACACATGGTGGGGGACAGTTCGGCCTCCAACTTACTCCCCTACAAAAGGGCTTCAGCAGGCCCTTTGGCTGCTGGGGTCAGGAGAGTGCTGAGCAGAAAGACACGTCCAGGCCTAGGAAAACCTGACTGCAAGGAAAGGCAGAAACGAGGGACTGCTCGGGGCTTTAGCGAGAACTCCCGGGGAACAGGAAGCAGGATGAAGGCACGATTTGAAGCCAGCCCTAGTGGGATACTCTCCCTTCTCTGTCCTGCAGGCTCGGGCTCTGGGTCCTGCACCGCGGCTGGAGCAGGCATCCAGGGGTTTCTGCCCCTTTCCCATGTGGCAACTACAGAAGAGCTGGAAGGTCAAAGTCATAAAGAAAACACAGGGCAGATCAGTGGCCCAAGCTGACCCACCCCACGGGCAGGAAATGAAATGCTGCCAGAAGAAACTAAGGAGAATTTGGCCAAAGAGCCCGTGAGCCTGGCAAGCAGTGACCACGTCACTCCTGCAGTTCTTGGCACAGTCAGGCCTGGGAGATGTCGGCTGGAGGACAGGGGCAGAACCGGGGACACCAAGGCCCAAGAATGTGTCGTCACCAGTGCACTCCCACAAGGCCCCGGGGCGGCAAGTGTTGTCGGGACTGTTCAGCGAGGCAGGGATGCCACACAGGGCCCAGCCCAGGCACCACGGCACCTACTCTGGCACCAAAGGCGGGAGGGCGAAGAGCCACTGACATGGCTGGAAGGAAGCGGCGCCTCTGGGGAGCAGGTAGTGAGCACACCCCGCATGCGGGAAAGGTGCGAGGGTCTGTGGAAGGCAGCCTCCACGACAGCCCGGCGATACCTGCCCCAGGAATCTGCGCCTTGTGGAGCCTCTTCCCTTGACTGCTGGATGCCACAACCGACTGACTGCTGAGGAGATGAAGGTGGCAACGCTGACGGGATACGCCGCCCCAAGCCCAGTCACGGAGAGACCAGCTCCCACCCCGACACCCCGACAGTCTCCTTGCTCCCTGGCGCAGGAGCGGGCAGCTGCCACGTCTCGAGGCGCACTGTCCAACGCTCAACCTGGCAAGCAACGATTGAGGCCTTGGCCAACACCCAGCGGGGAAGTAAAGCTCGTTGGACAAGCTGCAAGAAACCACCTTTCGCCAACAGTCACGTGACTGAACCTGTACGAGGGTTCTTTCCAGAATGGCCTTACGATGGGTTCTGGGTGACTGAAAGCAGCGTCACAAGACCCCAGTCAAAAGCACCCAACTTCCTGATGCACTAAAACCGAGGCAGTGATCTTTTAAAAAACTCTTACGCCACTGAGTTGTGTGACAGTGTGTCATGCACCAGTGGATGCTACAACTGGGACTCACCCAGCGAGGCCACGAGCGCGAAGGTCTCCAGCGTCACGTCCCGGTACAGGAGGCGCTGCGCGTCTTCCAGGAGCGCCCACTCCTCCCGGGAGAAGGACACGAACACGTCCTCGAAGGTCACGCAGCCCTGCGGGAGGGGACAGCTGAGAGCTCAGGCAGCAGCTGTCCCAGGCTCTGGCTCACGCCGAGAGCCACTGAAACCCTCCTGCCACCCCTGCCCCAGCCTCCCGTCCTCCGACCACTCCAGCCACAGCAGGCCCAGGCGAGGGGACAGATGAGCTCTGGGCCTGGCATGAGGGGCCCAAGCTCTGTGCCACCGGTCAGCGCCCCGGGGGCCTCCAGCCCTGGTGTCAGATCGACCTGGTGACTGTCAGCTGACACCCCCCTGCAGGTCAGCCTTTCAACTCTCCCTCGTATCTGGGACCCTCAAAACCACCGACCGCTTCTAGCCCGCATCACATGCAAGCCCAGGCCCCCCCACCCCAGCATCCAGGAAGCGTGCACGTCTTCATGGTGGCCCCGCCCAGGCCCCCCAGGTGCCGGAGCAAGAGACCCAGCTGGGTCCCCAGTCTCGCCACAAGCGGGGTCTTGTGACGCCCGCTTCCTTCACACCCACGACTCAACGCTCAGTCAACCTCGGCCGGCAACTCCGTGGCCAGACGCTGCAGGGACCGCCTTCCAACAGAACAGAAACATCACCGGCCCGCTCCCTTCTTGTGATGACCCGCACGGCCAGCCTGGGGGAAGATGCGTCCTCCTAAACTTAACGGACAGCTCCAGCCCGCTGCACACGCAGCCCACTGCAGACCTCTCCCCAGAAGCGCGGGGCTGTGTCCAGTGACGTCTCAAACAGGAACCTCCCGGCCTTTGTAACCCGAACCTGCAGCCAGCCCGACTCCCCCCAGCCCCCCAGGCCAGTGGACAGCACTGCCGTCACCCACCAGCCAAAGCAGAAAACTTTGGGTCACCCACGATGCTTCCCTTCGCATTACAAACGCAGTCGCTCCACTCAAAAAACACAAAACAGGTGTTGCGAGACGCCCCCCAAACATGGCGGTGAGCAGACGCTAGGATCAGGCTCTCCCACAAAATATCGATTTATGGGCAGAAAAATCCCTAATTTTGAGAGCTGATCTGAGGAGAACCGGATACCCTACACGATACAATCCTCCCCGTGGGCGCTTTAAACTTAAAGATAAACCAAAAAGTTGGCTTAAAGAGAGAGAAAAGACATCAGAGCCCACACGGAGGAACAACCGAAAGGAGAGGTGGGCAAACCAGCCTCATGGAACGCTGCTGAATACAAGGTTAGAAAGTGCGGCGGGGTTGAAGGGCTCTGGCCAACCAACGGGGAGCGTGACCCCCACTCCCCCACCCTACAAGCCCCCTCTCTTCCCTGTGTGGCAGCTCTGAAGTGCAGGAATGCTCGAGGGTCACTGAGGGTCACTGCGTTCCATCCCCCACCTGGGGCTAGGTATTTTAGCGGAGAGGACAAACTGCCAGCACCCCTGGGGTCCTAATCCCCCCCACTGGTTGCTAGGTGATACACTGGCCTGAGAAACTGGTCAGGCAGGAAAAACTGCTGCTGAGAGCCCCTGAAACAACCCACTCCCGAGTCTGCAACCTGACACCAGTAGCTTGCAGTTAGGGAATTCTGCTCTTCTCTAACCTGACTGGAGGTAACCTGACCTGGGATACAGGCTCCTGCGGGAACTGTCTCCTGCACCCTCCTCCACAAAGTGTCTGCACCTTGGCACCTAGCAGGGCAGCAAAAAGGAAACTCCAGCTGGTGGAGACCGGACCCCACACCCAACTTCTAGGAGGTTGCACAGTGGCCCGCCCCCTCCAGAATCTAGGGGAGGCGAAACTACCTCCACCCCTGCACTCCCTCGTGGAGTCGTGGAGCCCAAGCAGCAGAAAAGAAACTTAAGATCTGGAACTCTCGACCCCTCCCCACCAGACATAACCCCAGGAGCAGGGACAGTCCCCAGGCAAACACTGAGGGGAAGGAGAAAAATAAAGTGGGGGGGGGGGAGAGAAAGAACAGAAAGACTCCTAGCAACTGTAAAGCGACAGCAGGACAACAGCAACATCTGACAGTGGAAAGGGGGGGCTTGAACCCTGGGGGGGGGGCTACCTGGAAACTCAAAAACCTAAAGGCAAAAGGACTACAAAACTCCCCAAGTTTACATATACCCAATACCTTTATTGTTTTTCTTTCTTCCTTGATTTTTAAAAAAATTTTTCATTTGTTTCTATTTTTTTACTTTTCTTACTACAAACCACCACCCTGTTTTTACCCTAATTACACTGGGAACTGGACACACGGAAATTCAACAGAGAAGAAAGAAACCCGGGAGACGCAGGCTCAGCCACGGCCGCCCAGACGCTGGGAAGCAGCAACGTCCTCAGCAAGCAGAGGCAAGCACGACGCCCGCGGGCCGCGGCACAGACGCCAGAGCAGGGCAGAGCACAAGGCCAACAACGGCAAGAAAAGCTACAAAGGGCCCTCAAAACAGCGCACCACAGACAAACCCCACAAAGCCCCGCAGCTTCCCCTCCTTCGGGGGCACCCCCAGCCGGCGCCCGCCGAGCCCACGCGGCCGCGGAGCGGGCACAGGCGCCTGCCCAGCCAGTGGGCGCCCCGCGCCCCCACCTTCCGGGCCCCCGTCCCCGGCAGCACTGAGAACTGGGGTCCCCTGCGCGGTCCCAGCCCAGCTCACCCCCAACGCCTGCGCCCCCGCCCGGCCCCGCACACGCCACAGGCTGCCCGACGCGGGACCTCGCCCGACGCGCTGACCGGTGGGCGGCGCTCCCGGCCGGGGAGGCGAGCGCGGGGCAGCGGCGCGCCCGGGACACGCGCTGCGCTCACCTGCGCCGGGTCCTCGGGCGCCGCGGCCGCCATCGGGCCCCGCGAAGCGACGGGCGCGCGGGGCGGGGCGGGGCGGCCGGGCCTGCGGACGCCGGAGCCCGAGCGGCGGGAGGGTGCGGGGCCGGGCCGCGGGCGGACCGAGGCCGGGTCTGGGCAGCGGCCGCCGCGCGCGAGGCGACCCTCGCTCGGTTCCCGCCCGGCCAGGGACTCGTGGCCGCCCCAGCCAGGGCGGACGGTGCGGCGCCGGCGGAAGGCGTCACGCGGCGCCGCCGGAAGTCCCGCCTCCGCGCCAGACACGCCCCTCTCGTTGGAGGGCGCCGCGCACAGACTTCTGGGTGATGTAGTTGGCTTCCCGCCCCCGCGCGCACTTCCGTACGTCAGAGCGGAGCGTCAGGGAGGCGTCGCGGGGTGGGGCCGCAGTCACCCGGGCAACGCGCGTTGGCGCCGCGGCCCTTTCTCGCGCTGCCAGCTTCTCCTCCCCGAACGCTGGGGACGCCTCCGCCCCGGGGCCCCCAGGCCGGGCCGCTGGCTTGGCCGCATCGGGGACCCCAGGCACTGACCGCAAACGCAGGCTCTGGACCCAGCCTGCACCTTCTGGCACAGAAAGGGGGCGCCCGGGCCTGGCCAGGCCAAATTTAAGGCGTCACCTCCCAAAAGAAGTCCAGAGACAGGTGAGACAGGGGGGTCCCCAGGAAAAGGGCGTGTTCCAGGTTCTCTGCCCCACCCAGGGGAGGGTGGAGCTGAGCAGGAGGCTAAGAAGCTGGAGAGGAGCGGAGGGAAACACAGAGGAGACAGCAGAAGGAAGAAGCAGGACGCAGGCTAGAAGAGGCACAAGGAGCAGAGCCGTGAAGAAGCCGCACTGGCCTGGGCTGGTTGCGTCAGACGTGGGTGAGACCGCGGGGAGGTTAGCGATGGCAACGTTGATCTCGGTTTTGATTTTGCTCTTTAACTCCCAGAATTGTCTGGCTCCCTCTGACCCTTTTCTATGGGTCCCTGCCAAAGGTGTTTTAGACTTGGGGTAGGCTCTTGGGCCTTGCTTTGGGCCAATCCCATTTCAGTGGCCTTTTACCCAGAGAGGTTGGGTAACTTTGGGCGCTTGACTTAGAAACTATATTCTTTGGGGGCCTCCCTGGTGGTGCAGCGCTTAAGCGCTGCGCTATGAGGCTGTCCACAGCGGCAACGCAAGTTCATCGCCTGGCCGGGGAGATTCCCACATGGCGCGGCAGACCTCTCCTGCCTCGCCCGCTGCTCCCCTCAGCAGTGTATTTCAGTAGATCCGCCTGTTCTGCTCCCCACTCTGTCTCTGGTGAACCCTCTCACCACCCCATGCCCCTGGCCTGTACCCCAGCTTGTCTGCATAAATTTAAAAAAAATCTTAAAAAAGAAAAAAAGAACCTACATTGTCTTTTCTAATTGTATTAAAGATTGTTTCCACTTAAGGTCTTGTATCCTTTGTATTGATGCAGCAGGTGGCAGAACCTATTTTTAGCGGCAGGTTTGGGGTTTCTGGACTGCCTGCCCTGTAACAACAGTACCTGGAGTGGGAGTGAGGGGCAGGCCCAGCAGGGGCCTGGGACACCCCCACAAGCGTCACCACCACGAGACCCCACGTGTGCAGTGGGGCACGGTGTCGGGCCCACTCCCGGGGGCACTGCCTGCCTTTTCAAGTATGAACTACTCGCTGTGCCCCCCTTGGCCAGCTGTGAGAGCTGCACGGGGGACACTCCACTCCCCCAGGTGATTCGGGATTTCTATTCCAACACCAAGGTTACCCTCCAGAGAATCATGACACTGGATTGCAGTTCTGTTGCAGTCTCAGAGTCTTTTTTAATTTTATAACTAGGCAAAGAAAGTAAAAGATTCATAAAATAAATAGATGGAAATTAAACAGCTGAAAATGAAAAGTCAAAGGGCAAATTGGATATGAGAGAAGAAAGAATCACTAAGCTAAAATGAGATCAATGAAAATGAACAAATTTGAGCAATAAAGAGAAAATAGACAAAGGGATGGGGAGTCAGGGGGGTGGGTGAGATGGGGCTTTGAGGGACAAGAACAAAAGATCAACCATTCATGTTACTGGAGTCCCTGAAAGAGAGGAGAAAAGTGTGAGGCTGAAAAATAGTTGAATTAAACTAAAAATTTCCCCCAATTTGGCAAAGGGCATACACCAACAGATTTAAAAAGTTGAGCATACATCAAGTGGTATACCCAAAACACTTCACACCAGGACATATCAACCAAATGTCTGAACTCTTATTACGAAGGAAAAACATTCTGACAGCAGCACGACATAAAGACTGTGTTACAGACACGAGACATACAGGACAGATGGCGGCCAGCTTCTCACCTGAAACCAAGGAGAGCAGAAGGAAATAACGTTTCTCAAGGACTGACACACCTGACCCCAAATTTTATATCCGATAAAAACAACCTTGTAGTGAGGAGGAAAGAGACATCTTTAGATGAAGGCAAACAAAAACATTTATCCTAGAAGACTCTTAAGAGTCCACACAAAAAGAAAATATTAACAGAAGAAATCCCGGGATTTCATGGAGGAAGAATGAAGAATGGAATGATTAAGTAGAGGTAAAAAGACTGTATTTCTCATGAGTCCTGTAAAAAAAATCTTTGGCAGCTGAAGCAAAAACGAGCCCATCACCCAACGTGGTGGCTGTGGAAGAGGAGCCGAGAGGGGACCCGCCAGAAGCAGCTCACACGGCATGGCCACGCCCGCAGTGTCGATGCACTGGATGGACAGTCGCACAGCACAGTGTTCCGCTTCGAGACTGAACCAGCAAGTGGGGTTCTAAAAATTAACATCACCCACAGGAATAGGCTGAAAATAAAATTACGGAAAATTAGAAACCATGCAGACATTACACAAAAATTGCATTAGTGGCTAAATTAATAACAGGTAAAGGACAGGTCAAGGCAAAGCAAAGTTACGGGGGCAGAAAGGAACACTACAAAGAGCTCAAATGGTCAGTACGCCAAGATGACGCAGCAATCCGAAATGGGGGTCACCGAACAACAGCGCTTTGGAACACATGAGGCACAAACAGATGGGCCATGAAGGAGAACATGAAGAATGAGTGCGGGGCTTCAACACCCCACTCTCGACTACAGATGGAAACACTAAACAGGAAGTCAGCCAGGATCTAGAAACACAAGTGACATCACCAGCCAACAGAATCATGCAGACATTTATACAAACTCTCCCACACACACACAACACACATTGTTTTCAAGGAGGCTTACAGGAGGTTAAACAGGATAGACCATATCCTGGGTGACAGAAGAAACTCAACTAATTTAAACAATCAAACATAAAAACAAATCAGTAACGATGAGCATGAAATGCTCCAAACACTAAGAGATCAAACAAATTCTAAATAAAGAACTATTTAAAACCAAATGACATATATTAAAACGTGGGCTAGAGACAAAAGCTGGGGCAGTGAGGAAAATTTGTAATGGCATAATGGCACAAAATATCAACTCAATATTGAAGCACCCTTGTCAAGAAGCGAAAGTGGAAGAAAAGGGAAAGTGAAAGAAAGCAAATAATGAAGTTCGTACAGAAAGATAACAGAGAAAGCCACGATGTAAAGTGCTACTTCTTTTAAATGATCAATAAAATTGATAAATGTCTAAAAAGACTGACAGAGTAGACACATTTCCAGTATCAGGATGGGAAGTATTGCCGCCATCAAAAGGATAATAAAGGAATACCTGAAACAAATAAAATTTAAATGGAACAGTACAATTCCTAAAAATGGACAAAGTATAAAAACTCATCCCAACTGAAATACACTGAATAGTTCTATACATATTAAATAAAATAAATACATAATTAAAAAGCATTCAAAAGAAATATATCCAGACTGGAGAATGTTACCAAACATTAAAAAAAAAACAAAAAAAGCAAAACCAATGCTAAACACTTTCCCAAATAAAAGACGGAATACCTTCCAGCAGAGGAACACTGGTTGGGAGGCTTGTTTCACATAAACACCAAAATCAGACAATGACAGCACAAAAACAGAAAAAAATAAAAACGAAAACCACATATTGCTAACAGAGGAAAATTTCCTCTACAAAAACTAGCATATTGAATACTGCAATATAATATATAAAATAAATATATTCCATGACCAAGTAGGCCTTATTTCAAAGATATAAAGCTGGTTCAACATATCAATCAATGCAAATGGATCACATAAACAGGCTACAAAGAAAAAACACAAGATCCTATTGATTGAAATAGAAAAAAGCATTTGACAAAGTTCAATACCCATTCATCATGAGAAATAATCCCAGCAAATTAGGGTTATGTGAAACTTCCTAAACTTGATGAGAAACCTCCATGAAAAACCCTTACAACCAACATCACATTTAATGATGGAAAAGCAACGCTTTCTCCCTAGTCAGGACCCAGGAAAGGGTATTGTCTCTCATTACCACTGTTCAGCATCCCACTGTAAATCCTAGTTAATGCAGTAAAACCAGAAAAGGGAATAAATATACCGATGGGAAGAAGAAATAAAATTTCTCCATCAGAAAGGAATACCGCAAGTGGTAAACCTCAAGCAATCTACCTAAAGAAATGATTACAGTTCCATTGTAGGATACCATCCAAAAAATTTATATTACTGTGTACTACCAGAGATTGTGTGAAAACTGAAAAAAGCAATGACATCTATAATCACCAAAATTTAAAAAAACACCTAGATATAAATCTTACAAAAAATGTATAGGACCTGTTATTGAAATTTATAAAACAGGCCTCCCTGATGGCACAGGGGTTGAAGTGTCAGTGCTGTCAAGCTATTGCCAGCCACTGCAGCGCAAGTTCTATCCCCGGCCAGGGAGCTTCCCACAGCGGGCAGCGGACCCCTCCTGTCTCCCCACTGCTCCCCTCAGAAGTGTGTTTCAGTGGATCCGCCTGTTCTGCTCCCCACTCTGGTCTCTGGTGAAGCCTCTCACCCCCTACCTCTGACTTATACCCCAGTTCTTGTACGCATATACAAATAAAATCCTTTTAAAAAATTTATAAAACAGTAACAAAGTAAGTCAAGGAAAATTTAAATGACCAGAGAGAAGAAAATGTTCATGAAATGGAAGCTCAACACAGTAAAGACACTGACTCTCAATCCACCAATTATAACTCAATTTCTATCAACATTCAATCAAAGATCGTTTTTGGGTAAAAACAGGCAAGCGTTTCCAAAAATTATATGGAAATTCAAAGTAACTGGGAGTGCAAGTTACAGTAGCACTGTAAGGAAAATGAAATTTTCAGTAAGGAAAACGAAAAGGAACCAGGAAAGGGTCACTTGACCCAGTGAAAAGGTTTACCACACAGCCATGGCAAACAGGCAGAGCAACAGAGCCAGGTCAGGGAAAGTCTGGGTATTACGTCTTTAAACGCACATGAAGAAAAGTTTGTTTAAATCAAAGCCCCAAACCGTCTTAACTGATGCAGTAAAAAGTGCCCATTCATATGTGTATCTTATCTCCTCAAATATAAAGGCGTTTGGTGGTTGAGGCCTCCATATTTCTCCCCCAAATCAAGCTGCTGAAGGGCAGACACTGTTTTCGAACAAGACATTCAAAGTCCTGCAGTCTGCAGACCTGGCCCCACCGCCCGGCTTTACTGACGCCAGACAGCAAGGGCCGTATGTACGAGACACACAGAGTCTCAGCCCTTTACCTCTGAAGCGAAGCTCTTCTCCTGCCCCATTAACTAAGGAATCCAGGACAAAATGCCATCGGCTTGGAAGGAAATCTGAAGGGAACTGTGACCTAGTTTCAGTTTCTAAGTCTCTCCCTTCTTTAAAAAAATTTCCTGAGAACACTGCGGCGGAAACTAAGGAGAAAGAGGGAGCGGAGGGTTTTCGTTAGTGCATAACCATCATGACGTCCGTCTCCGTGCCGAGTTCCCGGCTATGGAACAGGGATCCAGGCCGGATCAATTTCCAGAGTCTTCAGAGGGCAACTGACGTCCCGCAACAGAAAATTTTCTCACAGGGAAGAAAACTGAGGGGTTTCTCTTTGGTATGAGGGATCCGATTCTGAGTAAGCTGCTTCCTCTGGCAAAAGACTTTCCTCAGTGGTTACATGCAAAAAGTCCTTCCCCGACAAGAGTTCCTGGAGGTCGACTGACGTGTGCCCGCTGGTGAAGGGTTTCCCCACGTCTGCCACACCGACTGGGTTTCTCCCACTGTGAATCCTCTGATGCTGAGTGAGGGACGAGCTGCGACTGAAGGCCTTTCCACACTCGCCGCACTCGTAGGGCTTCTCTCCAGTGTGGATGACTGAGTGGCGAATCAGGTTTGTGCTCCAGCAGAAGGCCTTCCCGCACTCCACGCACTCGTAGGGCTTCTCGCCGCTGTGGATCCGCTGGTGCCGCGTGAGGCCCGACCTGCGGTTGAAGGCCTTCCCGCACTCCGTGCACTCGTAGGGCTTCTCTCCAGTGTGGATGCTGAAGTGTCGGATCAGGTCTGCCCGGTTGCTAAAGGCTTTTCCACACTCTTTGCACTCAAAGGGCTTCTCCCCAGTGTGGGCCCTCTTATGCAAGATGAAAGTGGAGCAGTGGGTGAAGGCCTTTCCGCATTCCGTGCACACATAGGGCTTCTCCCCCGTGTGAATCCGCTGGTGCCTCTTGAGGTACGACCTGTGGTTGAAGGCCTTCCCACACTCGAGACACTCAAAGGGCTTCTCCCCGGTGTGGATGACGTAGTGGTGGATGAGGGCTGCGCTCTCACAGAAGGCCTTCCCGCACTCGCTGCACTCGTAGGGCTTCTCTCCGGTGTGGCTCTGCTGGTGCCACATGAGGTACGACCTGTGTTTGAAAACCTTGCCACACTCGAAGCACTCGTAAGGGTTCTCGCCGCTGTGGATGATATAATGTCGAATGAAACCTGGCCTATCTCGGAAGGCTTTTCCGCACTCTTTGCACACGAAGGGCTTCTCTCCCGTGTGGCTCCGGTTATGCAAGACGAAAGTGGAGCGGTGGGTGAAGGCCTTGCCGCACTCGCCGCACTTGTAGGGCTTCTCCCCACTGTGAATGCGCTGGTGCTGCGTGAGGTGCGACTTGCGGCTGAAGGCCTTCCCGCACTCCGCGCACTTATAGGGCTTCTCCCCGGAGTGGACCATGTGGTGCTGCAGCAGGTAAGTGCTCTTGCTGAAGGTTTTCCCGCACTCCGTGCACTCGTAGGGCTTCACTCCAGAGTGAATCCGCTCATGCCGAGCGAGGAGGCGCTTCTTGTTGAAAACCTTCCCGCACTCGTTGCACTTAAAGGCGGTTTCCTCCTCCGGCATCACGAGTTCTTGACCTGACTCACAGGAGCTGAGGGCAAGCGCGGCAACTTCCGCAGGGGCCGGTTCCGGGACACTCCGTGACCCCGCCCCACGAGCTGTGCCGACGCTGTCATGTCCGGGACTCGATTTCCCAGGGCCCGTCTCCCGCCGGGGGGCTCCTTCTGGCCTCAGGTCTTCTCCCCGCATCGCTGCCGGCCCATCCCGGCCCTGGCTTCCGCCCAGCTGGGAGTCTCCTGGGGCGTCTCGTGTTAGCTGCTCAGGAAATGAGGGTCTCTCAGACAGACCCGACTCACAAGTGGTAGGTTCTGTGGTCTTGAGTTTTCCTTTGTTACCTGAAAGAAATCCGATACACATCAAGGCCTGCGAGTAATTTCAACACAGACAAAACAAAAGCAGCATTTCCACAGGGGGGAACAAAGATCAAAACAGAGGTTAGAGGGCTGGGACACTGGGCCCTTAGGTAACAAGGGGGCCCGCGGCAGACAGCGCACAGAAGACTGAATCCCGAACGCAGAATTTCAGTCAACTGTGCTTCCGTATCATGCTCTATAAAGTCTGGACCTCAAAGGCGAAATTCCTAGGTTGGCAACACTGCATGTATGCATGACCATTCAGGGCACCAGGAAGGTATCAAATCCCTGAGGACATATTAGCTCCAGTTTGAAAGCACTCCACAAACTATCCCTGACAAATAACTGATGCACTTCTATTAAACAAAGATTATAAAACAATCATAAAACACTAAATAACTAAAGGGATATAAAGACAATCACAAAAACTATGAACAAATTATCAATAAAGAACTAAAAACATTTAAAAAGTCATTACGGAGCAGAAAAGCATAACTGAAGTGAGAAATTCACTAGATAGATTCAGAGGAAGATAAGAACAGGAGAAGACAAATCAATGAATTTGAAGGTAGGAAAATGGAAATTATTGAGTTCTGAGGAAAAGAAATAATGGAAGAAGGAAGAGAGAAGCAAATGTAAGGGACCTGTTCAAGACACCAAGTGAACAAACTTTTTGCGGTAGGAGAAAGGGGCAGTCAACATTTGTGAAGAAACATCTGAAAATGTCCCACATTTGACAGAACTCTGTGAACTCTGAAGCAGTTCAACCAGAGACTTACTCTACGATAATGAAACTTTTGAAAGCCTAAGATAAAAGAGAGAATCTTCATAACAGGACTGAAACAATCTCTTGTATTCAAGGAATTCTCAGTAAGGAACTCAACTGATTTCTCGTCAGCAACTTGGGAGCCCGGGGCCCCCTGGTGGCACAGTGGTTAGAGTCTCAGCACCATCAGCAGCCACTGCAGCCTGAGTGTGCTCCCCAGCCAGGGAGCTTCCCACAGGGCGCAGCAGACCCCTCCTGTCTCCTGCTGCCCCCTCAGCAGTGGGTTTCAGTGGATCCGCCTGTTCTGCTCCCCACTCTGTCTCTGAGGCGTCTTCTTCCCCCGATCCTGTACCTCTGGCCTGCACCCCAGTTCTTGCATGCGTAAAGAAAGAAAGAAACTTGGGAGCCCAGAAGATAAATGGGCCAACATACTCAACTGTAAAAGATGAAATCTGTCACCCAAGGTTCCTATATCCTGCAAAACTGTCCTTCGAGCATGAAGGAGAACTTAAGAGATTCCCATGTACACTGGACCTACCTGCCAGAAATGGTCAAGAGACTCCTGCAAGTGAAAGGAAAGAACGTCAGCCAGTAACACAAAGGCACACGAAGACACAGAGACCTGGAGAGAGGTGAACACGTGGGCCAAAGAGGCTAACGCATTTAGGATGGTCTGTTCTTGACCACACAATATATTAAGATGTAATGCTGCGATATCAACCACAGAGAGTGTGGGGGCTGCGCTGTGAAGGAGCAGAGTTTACATGTTACTGACGTGAAGCTGATACACAGCACGGACAGGGAAGAAAAGGCGAGAGAAACTTCAGTGTTTCACTACTGAAAGCTACTAGTCACAAAAGAAGACAGTAATGTAGAAAACGAGGGGCAAAACACGTCCAGTGCACACAAAACAAAATATCAAATGTTGATCATTTAAAGAGTAAATGGATTAACCACCCCTCCCTGGAGATCAGGGAGTTGGGGCGGCAGCTCCAACACTCTTTGTAGGTTGGTTTTCCTGGTGACCAGCTACACACCGAAGGGTTTTCCAAACGTTCCTCTCGTGTCATCACTCACAACACGTAGGAAATTCCCAGGGAGCTGTGGCCAGGAGCGGGGAGTAAAGACCCCGTATGTACAATGTATGTATTTCGGGGACCCTGTGTATTCTTTCATCAAAACACCACTCGTGCAAAACCCCGCTGCTAGCGTGTCCAGGCCAGGTGGCTGTGGGGGACACACACGTTTCCTCTTCTTGGACACACTGCCCGGCCCGGCCCCAGGCCCACGCCCTGGTGCTTACTTGGCCTCCCCCCACGCCCCTCCAGGCCCCTACCTGCACAGGCGCTGTGGGAGAGGGCTTCCTTCGGCGCCCACGGCCGCTGCCCGCGCTCCAGCTGGTAAATCAGCTCTGGTCTGGGCACAGGACACCCTGCTCGTGGACAAAGAGGACGTGGGATTTCGAGAGCAGCAAACAAACCAACCCTCTGCACATGACTTCAGGCTGTGGACGAGAGGCCCCCGAAGCCGCCCCACACCGTGACCTGGGAGCGAAGGCGCCTGCCTGCCAGAGCCCCTCCTCTCAGCACCGAGTCAGACACGGACGCGACGGCGCCAAACGCGCGCTGCGGCTGGAAGCGGCAGAAACTCCCGGGTGACGTGAACACACGCCGAGTGTCCCGCCCAACAGCGTGGCCTGGCCTCCTGTCTCTAGGTCCCAGTCCCGGGCGCCGCCGGCCCCAGGCCCACTCAGAGCTCCGCGGTGTCCCCGAGCCCAGCAAGCGCCTGTCCCGACCAGCGCCCGAGCGCGAGGGCCGAGGCCCAGGCGGTGAGCTGCCGCTCCAGGGCCACAGCCCCGGGACCCAGGCCGGGCCGCTGCCCCCCCGCCCGCTGTCAAACCGCAGAGGGCGCCGAGTGCAGGGAACGCGGAGCGAGCAGCAGCGGGGCGACGGCGGGGTCTCAGGGCTGCCTGCTCACGGCCGCCACCCGGCCCCGGCCAGCACACGGACGCAGCGCGCGGCCGGGGCCACACGGCTGCCAGCAGCAGAGCGACGGAGCCCCCGGCGCCACGCAGCACCGAAGGAACGGCCACCCCCGCGTGGGGGTCGGGGCAGCCGCCTGAGCCCCAGAGACGGGCGGGCGCGGAGGGGAGAGCCCCCCTCAAGCAACGGGGCTGCAGCGGAGGGGCAGGCGTCAGCACCATGGGCACTTCGGGCAGCCCGGCGACAGGCGGCGCGCGGCACCCACAGCCCCCGCGCCTCGGCTACCGGCCACTTCCACAGGCGGACACTCCTCCCCACAGAGGCCTCGAGGGACCGGTCAGAGAAGGCGCTCTCCGTGGAGTGAGGCGGCCGCACGGGCTCAGCGAGGTGGCAGCGTTCTCCTGACTGTGTGAGCACCAGGGGAGAACTACACGGACGGCGCGGAAAGGGCCGGAAGAGGCCCCCGCAGCCCGCCGCGGGCCTGGGCAAGCCCTGGCGACCCCCGAGCACGCCTGCGGGTGACGCCTTCCATCTCCCGGCCCCTCCAAAGCGCGGTCCTGCAGCGCTCTGGCGAACGGCAAGCAGAGTCACTTGCCTCGACGGCCATGAAATCAAACAAAGCTGTTAGGGCTCAGTGAGCCCCTGCGCAGAGTGGAAACGAGCAGAGGCCCGGGTGGGGGGCATGGAGCGCTGAGCTTGCGGGGCCCAGATTCTGCTTCAGCAACAGAGAGAAGGAGCCTCAGCGCCCCTGCCCAGGCGTGCACACGTCCCCGGGCGAGCGCTGCGCGGCCTCAGCACGGCCGACACCCCGACCCGCCACCCACCAGATGCCACAGCCGCTCCAACGAGCCGCACCAACCAAAGACGTCCCCAGACTTCGCCACGTGTCCTCGGGGAACGGCGGCCCTGAGCGAGAATCACCGGCTTAAAGAGATTTAAACAGGCGGCATCAGGAATCAGCTGGCGAGGAGGCGACTGGGCTGAAAGGATGAACTCCCAGAGCACTCAGCAGCAGACAGCGCGACACGCAGGGCGCGGGGAGGCTGAGGGGGGCCCACGCGGTGGGAGCAGGGGGAGCGCGGGCAGAGTGCAAAGGGGAGTGATGCCGCCAGCAGCGCCACGCGGTGGGCTTGATTTAAAACTACATCACAAAATACCTAAATACCTACACCCCAGTTCTTGTGCACAGAAATAAACAAATCTGGGGCCTCCCTGGTGGTGCAGGGGTTGAGCGCTGTGCTGTGGAGCTGTCGGCAGCGGCGACGCGAGTTCGATGCCCGGCCGGGGAGAATCCCACATGGCGCGGCAGACCTCTCCTGCCTCGCCCGCTGCTCCCCTCAGCAGTGTGTTTCTGATCTGCCTGTTCTGCTCCCCGCTCTGTCTCTGGTGAACCCTCTCGCCGCCCCACGCCTCTGGCCTGTACCCCAGCTTGTATGTAAAAATAAAAAATAAATCTTTAAAAAAAAAAGAAATAAACAAATCTTTTTTAAAAAGATAAAAAACCTAAACGTGTCAAACTTTTCTACCGCTGTTTAATCCTGTCTCAACGGCCCGGAACGCAACCCATTCTCTTAACACAGGCTTGCCTTATCCCACACTGGATTGACAGCCCCTCGCCCCAAATTCAAGTGGCAGGAACTCCTGCCTTGGGTTCTACAGGACACCTCCATTTCTATTCTGCCCTGTTCTGAGAACCAAGGGCACTACATTTCCTCCCGAAGAGACACAGGGGCCGGCAGAAGACTTAAGCCTCAAGTCACTCCGGGGAGGAGGGAGGACCCCAGAGGCCTCTTCCCAGCCAACCTGAGCCAGAGTCGGAAGCAAGGACCCCGCTGTCCCCCATGGCGCGAGGGGGCCTTACCCAGGGACAGCAGGAGCCTGCAGGTCTCCAGCATCACCTCCTGGTACAGCGTCCTCTGGGCCGCGTCCAGCTGGCCCCACTCCTCCGGGGTGAAGGTCACGGCCACGTCATCGAAGGTCACGGACACCTGCGAGTGAGCAGAGGCAGCAGCGCTGGCCGCGAGGGGCCGCTGGGACGCAGGCTGGCCTCGGCGCCCCCGCGAAGGTGCGGATGGAGAGACCGAGCGCCTCATCACCGGCACCGGGGCGGGCTCTGGGCCGGGCCACGGGGAGGCGGACGCCGCTTCGGACGGAGCACGGTGACCAAGGGAAGCAGCCGCCTCCGGCGGGGCCCGGGACAGGCGCACGCACGACGGGCGACACGGCTCTGCGGACGCAGACGCGTCTCGGGCCCCAGCGGGGGGCGGGAGGGCGCGGCCAACCCGGCCACAGTGGCGCCCCATCAGGCGCCTCCCCGAGCTGAGGGACTTTCACCCTGAGACTGCAAAGTGCCAGCTTTTACGCCATGTGCGTCTCCTGACGACAAACACCCCACACCAGTTTAACCTCCTTGCCGCTCCTTCCACCACCGCACTCGACTCATTCTCCGCGTCACGCCCCCAGCGGCCGCCGGGGCGCGAGCCCTTCTGAGCGGCCGCTTGTCCAACAGCGCCGACGGTTCCCACTGCTGCACTTTCTAACTCGCACGTCCCGAGGGGCGACTGGCCGCCCCGGCAGCGCCCCGAGCTCCCCCGGCGGCCCTCGTCGTCTCCCTGAGTGAATATTTCACCTGAACCTTGGCAGCTCCTGGGCAGGCGACGGGTCAGAGCAACAGACCCCACGGGGCGCCTGCGGCTGCTAAACGCCCACCCGGGGCGCCTGCGCTGCTAAAGACGCCGACCCCGGGCCTGCCCGGGCACCGGGACGCAGTTTGCCCGACACGACCCGCCGCCGCCGGGCTGCGCACGGGCGCGCTGCGGGGGTTCTCGGCGGGACGCGGGGGCTGTCGCCCGCGGAGGCGGCCCGGGCTGCGGGCAGGGGCCGGAGCTGCGGGCGCGGGCGCGGCTCCCGGGGCGCGCGGCCTCTCCCGCCCTGGGCGACGCTCGGCCCCCGCGCTCCCCGGGCGCGGCGCGGCCCACTCACCTGCGCGGGGCCCGGCGCGGCGGCCGCCACGGCGAGCGCCGGGGGGGCGCGCGGGGCCCCGGCCCGACGGCCGCACGGGCCCCGCGCGGGGACGCTCGCCGCCCGCTGCCCCGGCCGCGCCTGCCGGCCGCTCATTCCCGCGGCCGCACGGGAGGCGCCGCCGCCTGCGCCGCTGGCGTGGACGGAACCGTCGCGGGCCAGTGACGTGCGCCGAGCGGCGGAAGTCCCGCCCCCGCGGCCGGAAGCGCCCGCCCCGCCCTCTCATTGGCCCGGCCCGGCCGGCGACGCGCGCGCACAGCCTTGTGGGGACGCGGTTCTCTGCGCCCCGCGCCTCTCCGGGGGTTCCCATCAGGGAGCCGCGGGCGCACCGCCGGGGGGCGCCCGAGTCCCGCCCCGCGTTTCCGGCCCGGCGCCCCAGCCCGGAGCAGGCGCCGGCCCGTCTGTGCCGCTCGGCGGGTCCCAGAACCCCGGGCATGTGGTTCGGAGCCGCGAGCCCGTCGGGGGGCGAGGGCAGGTGGAGCAGGGCCCGCCGCCGCCCAGGACCGACCCGACGTTAACTGAGCTGCGGACACGAGGCGACGGTCATGGCAGGAACGCGGACGCCCGTGCAGAGCGGACCTCGGGGCCGACCGGAGCCCCGATTCCGGAGCCCGCGGGAACCGCAGTCGCGTCTGCGCCCCGCGCCAGGCGAGCTTATGCCCACGGCGTCTGCAGAAGCACCAGCGACGGGGGCGGGTGGGCAGCACCTTGGGCCCCTCATGGCAGTTTCTAGCAAAAAAATGACTCAGGCAACTACAAAGACCAGGCACCAAATGATCCAGCTTTTATTAACACCTTGAATCTTAAAACACAGCAAAGAGACGAGATGGGAGACTTACTTCCCGCAACAAGCACAAAGGATGCGAAGCAAGGGGGCTCAGGACGCCAGCTGAGCAGAGGGAGGCAGCACCCTGCGAGAGTGCGCCCGGACCCAGGGGTGCTCCAGGATCTGGGCCAAGGGCAGTCGCTCGGAGGGCTGATACCGCAGAAGGCTGGAGATCAAGTCTCGCGCCCCCAAAGGTATTGATGGGGGGAACCTTACATCTACCTGAGGCCCGGGAAGAAGAAAGAGAAGTCTGGTTAACCTGGTCCTTGTGCCCTCTATTCCTTACGTCCCTTAAAGTGTTCTGGATCTCAGTAACACCTCCTGTGTGTGCCCCAGGCTGGCTGGGCTAGCAGCCACCACTGACCAGCCCAGAGTGGCCATCGCACCTTGAGAATTCGACTGTACGTTTCATTGTGCGTGGGGCTCTCAAAGGGGGGATTTCCCGCCAGCAGTTCGTAGCAGAGTACCCCGATGCACCACAGGTCCACCTTCTCATTGTATGTTCTCCCCTCAATCATTTCTGGAGGTAGGTAGTCCAAAGTCCCACACATGGTCTTTCTCCTGGGAGGCGGAGAAGGGAGCACTGAGCAGAGCACAAGGGAAACCCTCCTTTCTTAGCTCCTAGTGAGATGGGAGACCCTACAAGTCCTTCGTCTCCCTCCTGCTTGGGGACATCAAGTCTATATATATATCAAGGTTCAGAGAAGGCATATTTTGGAATTATTCAGTTACTTATCATTTAGCTCACAAGCCAGAATATTTCCCTAATTGTATTCTAGGCATCAAGGTCTGAAACATACTGATAGCACATCAAGAGCCAAGTAAATGAATTATGGTGTATTCATAGAAAAAAACCTACTCCTGCAATCATGAAGCAATGGTTCGTACATGAAACGTTATTGATAACATACCGTTACCAAAGATCAAAAACTAACAGATCTGGTTGAACCACCTTCTCTACATTACAAATTAAACTTACGCATTTTTAAGGAGCAGTATTTAAATGCATACCCAGGTTTGCATCTGGGTCTTACATGTGGAAGGAATTAAACTGCATCCTAACTAGCACCCAGAGCCACCCCACCTCCACCTGGCGCACCTTAAAGAGGGCGTGTGCACAGACCAGCCGAAGTCGGCAATCTTCACCTCGCCCCTGTATCCCAGCAGCAGGTTCTCTGGCTTAATATCCCTGTGAATCACCTTCTTCTCATGGCAGTAAGTGAGTGCATCTGCCAGCTCCTCTATTATCTGTGTGAACAGAGCAAAAGCGGGCTGAAGTGAGAGATGCCACAGCTTTCCTGAGGTAGCACACTGGCTGTGACTGTTCCATCGGACTGGCTCTCTCCTCCCTGGTCACCAACTCCGTTGCCCTCTGCACACCACCACCACTGTGGTGAGGGAGCATTTCCTCTCCCCCCATTTTATGTGGTCTCATAGGAGGATTCTCCTTTGCCACAGCACAGCGGGGAGCCAGGCAGAGGACCCCCAGGAGCCCGTCATGTGGCGTCAGACCTGAGGAAATGGTATGAAGCCGGGATGAAAGCTGGGAGATTAGTTATGCGATCAGAGCAAGCTCATCCAGCGTCGCTGCTGGGGAGACAGTGCTCTGGTGTCCACAGGAAGTCCTTGAGAAATCTCTTGCTTCCTATTTCTAAGCCAGTTCCACGCCTTTATTCCATGAATTCGCTCCGTCTTTCAACATTTCTCTGCGTGAGGTTGTGAAGTTAAAGTCCGTAACGACCAAAGAACCCGAACTTACAAAAACGTTAGTATTCTGGGGGTGCTCAGGATATCCAAATGTGAAATTGTAGGGTGCGCGTGCCATTATGTAGACTTACAGGGCAAAATCCAGAAATCGTGGCACACGGGCTCACACTCAGCAAAGTCGGTCAGACGCAGACAAACCCTGGATGACTTCACTTGTGGGGAGTGTAGCGAAACGGGAACAGACAAAACTAAACCAAAACAAACCTGAGAAATCCGCAGAATGAAGCAACCAAGGGGAGGGTGGAGAGAGGAAGATCAGTGGACTGTGGTGTTGCAAGATAGATCTGAAGAGGAGTGACCCTGCACCCCAGACTGGATACAACGCTGTCACCATTGTTACCTCCACAAAAAACCACCCAGAGGCAGAAATAAGTAACAGCAATCAGGTCGCCCAGGTCAGCCGCAAGCAGCGGCCCCAGCTCACCGTAGCTGTCCGCTGCTCATCCAGCATGCCACTGCTCTGCAGCTCCTTGTAGAGCTCACCCCGGGGAGCATACTCCAGAATCAGGTACACGCGGCGAGCGTCGTGGAAGTAGTTGTACAGGCGCAGGATGTTGGGGTGTCTGCAGGAAGGAAAGAGCAAAACGGCTCAGGCCCCGCCCTGAGGTCCCACTCGCGATGGTCTCACAAGGGACTGTCACGGGGCAGGGCACGGGCAGACGCGGGGACTTTCACGGTGTCCCCGCGGTGAGCCACGGAGCCGTCTCCAGGGTGGCTGCTCGGCGGGCAGGAGGCAAGCGCCCGGCCAGCCCCAGGGCTGGCAGCGGAACCGGGGCGCAGCGACGGGCGGGCGGAACCTCAGGCGGGCCGGACTTTACCGCAGATGGGCCTGGATCTCGACCTCCCTGCGCAGCTGGTGCTCCAGCCTCGCCTTCTCGATCTGGGACTTGAAGAGGACCTTGAGGGCCACGAGGAACCGGCTCTCCCGGAGCCGGGCCAAGTACACGTTCCCGAACTTCCCCTTGCCCAGAGGGCGCCCGATCTCGAAGTCCTCGAGGGCGAGGCGCCGCCTGGAGGGGAGAGAGGGTCCGTTGGGGAGGGGCGCGGGGGGCGCAGGGGGCACCGGCGGCGGGTCCGGGCTGCACGCCGCGGCTCGCCGCCCTCCGTCCCTCGGCCTCCCGTCCTCCTGCGCAGACGCTCACTCGGGCGCGACGGGCGGCGCGGGGCCTCCTGCAGCCGCTGCGGGGAGAGAGGGGCTGGGCGGCGTCCCCACGCGCGGGCCGCGGCCGCCCGCCCCGCTCGCCCCCGCACCTGCGGCCTGGACGTCGCCCGGCTCCATCGCAGCTTCGGGGCGGCACGAGGGCGGAGGCGGAGGCGCGGGGCCGTCGGGGCCGTCGGGGAAGCGGCCTCCGGCCGAGCTCGGAAACCACGACGCTTCCGGCTCCTCGGCGGCCTCGCGGGGCGGCCGCGCGGGTCGGGTTTTTAATGCCGCGCGTCCGGGCATCACTGGCTGAACGCCAGTTCCGGGTCGGCTCGCATTGGCTGGGGTTTCCGCGGCCGCGCGCAGTGCGGCCAATAGGAGAGACGGGAATGGGAGCCCCCGCCCGGCGCGCGAGGACCCGGCCAATGAGGCGGCGGGGGAGGGGCCAGGCGGCCGGCCGGGACTCGGGCGGGGCGGGGCCGCAGGCCAGCGGTTGCCGTCGGGGCGCGCGCGCGAGCGGGGCCTCGTCTCGCTAGTCCCGGAGGCCCCGCGGTGCGCGTCCCGCTCGGCCTCGGTTCCCGCTCCCCCGGGGCTCGCGTCTAGTTCCCGTCGCCCCACAGCCCTCGGGCGTCCGGGCCCAGGCTCCCCGCACCCACGTGCCGTCGGGGGCCGTTTGCAGGCAGGGGCTCCGGCGGAGAGACGCCGAGTACGGACGCCCGGGAACGGCCGCGATTCCGCGGTCTGAATGCGGCCCCAGGGCCCCAGAGGGGACGGCAGCGGAGAACCAGAGCCCGGGCGAGGCCGCTCCGGGGCGCGGACGGCCGCGTGGAGCCAGGCTGGGGTGGGCAGCGCGGGGGGCCCGGGGGCCCGGTGGGCGCGCTGCGGGGCGGGGCCGCGCAGGTTTGCGGACCCTCGCCCAGGCCGGGGCCTCTCCTCCAGGACGAGACCCCGGGCTCCCCGCCGGGGGCACAGCGCCGTTTTCCGGGCAAGCCAGCTGGTGCGGTCAGTGGGAGTGGGCGGCTCCCGCGCACGGGCGTCAGGGGCCACGCTGCGGCGCCTGGAGCGCGGTGCGGGCGGCCGTGAGTGGGCGCAGCTGGGCCTGGGGCCGAGCCGGTGGGGGCGACCCAGGGGCCCGCAGAGGATGCGAGGCGGGGAGCCGCGGACAGCCCGCGGGAGAAGGCCGGAGCCCGGGAGAGGACTCGCCGGCGTTGGGAGGCGTCGGTCTGGGTGTGGAGCCCTCTCGGGGAGCGCAGACGTCCTTCCGAGCCCCGCCAAGGCTCAGGCCTGTGTCCACCATGGCCGCTCGCCTCAGCCTCGACTGGCGAGGGAGCTGCGCCCAGCACCGGCCGAGGGGCGCCGGCGGCCCGGGCAGGCCCTTGCAGCGCGGCCCGCCCCCCTCGGGAGCCCGCTTACCGCCTCGCTGCCCGCCCCCATCTCCTTGCCGCGAAGGCCGTGCCCCGCCGCCTGTGCACGCCGCCGTCATTGTCCGGGGGTGAGCGCGCCTTCCCGTTACTCCCCCACTCGAACGAAGTGCGAACCGCGGAACATTGTTTTCCTCATAAGCGTTCAGTATTTATTTCATTAAAAATAGGAAGGCGCGGGGGCCTCCCCGGTGGCGCAGCGGTTGGGCCCCGCGCTGTGGAGCTGTCGGCAGCGGCGACGCGAGTTCGACGCCCGGCCGGGGAGAATCCCACATGGCGGGGCAGACCCCTCCTGCCTCGCCCGCTGCTCCCCTCAGCAGTGTGTTTCTGACCTGCCTGTTCTGCTCCCGACTCTGTCTCTGGGGAACCCTCTCGCCCCCCACGCCTCCGGCCTGCACCCCAGCTTGTGTGCAAAAATAAAATCTTTTTAAAAAGCCAGGAAGGCACGTGCAGCAGGCGGGCCGCACCGCCCCAGGGCTCCGGGTGTGACCCAGATCCGCTCGGCCGGGAAGCAAGGGCGGCACAAGGCCGTCGGCAGGGAGCTCGGCAAGGGGCGCCCCCTTCAGAGGGCGGGGCGGGCGCCAGGCCCCAGCGGACGCGCTGACCACCAGCCACCAGCCACCAGCCGGGCGCGGTCAGCCGGTCCTGGGCCCGCTCTCCGGGCCGCGCCTGCACACCTCGACCTCACAGCGCTTCTTTGGTTGTGGAAATGTTTAACGAGCGCCAGAGTTCCGGGGTGCCGGCACCGGACGGGGTCCCCGCTCTGGGGGTCCTTCACCAGCGCCTGGGCCTCAGGCTGGCGGCTTCGCGCCTTCGGGACGGAAAGCCGGTTTCTCTCGTGTGCAAACGCGCGCGCCTCCGGAGCCGGGGCCTCGGCGATGCCCGCGGGGCCACCCCAAGCCCGTGTCGGGGCCCCGCGGCGCTTCGAGCCTCCATTCCGACTCCGCGAAGGTGCAGAGCGTGGCCTCCCGGGGCCCCACCGAGGCCCGCCCTGGCCCCTGTGGCCGCCACCCCCGGCCCTTTCTCGGAGCCGCAGCTGCTGCGCCCAGCAAGGCGCAGACCCGGGCGGGCGGCACGACCAACGCGCCCTCGCTCAGGCCGGTGGGTCCGCGCGGAGCCGGCCGTCCGCGGCTTGGGGCAACTGCCGGGCAGCGCTGGCCTCGGGGGGCGATGAGGCCCAGCCCGCCCCTCCGCGCCCAGGCCGGGAGGGCGCCGTCTCCCCCCGGGTGTCACGGGCCCGGCGTGCGCAGCGGCGGCTGAAGCGGCCCTTCCTCGGGACCCCGCCGAGCCCGCTCCCCAAACCCGCCGCCCCCACCCGCTGAGGGAGGCGCCTTGTCCACCGCAGCTGAGGCCGGCGGCGCAGCCCAGCCCCGCAGACGAGTGTCCGTGACACGCCCGCCCCCACCCGCGTTTGCTCGCAGGCGGCGGCCACAGCTGCCCTGGCGCTGGTCAGCGGCTCGGTGGGCTCAAGGAGGCTCCTTTCTGGCCCTGCCGAGCACACCCGCTGCACGCGGCCCAGGACACGCGGCCAGGAGAGCGTGAACACGGGGGGTGAAAGGGCCCGGCCTGGCCGCGGTGGTCTCTGCGGCGGAGTGGGAAGTCCTGCGCTGCTCCCCCTGGACACCAGCAGGAGTGAGAAAAGCGGAGGTCAAGGCCAAGGTCAAGGACAGACCTGAAGCACAGCTGCCCGAGCAGAGGGAGCCACCCGGACACCTGAAGGTGGACAGGGCAGGACTCACAGGAACCAGCAGAGGCCTTGGGCAGAGAAGTGGACACCAGCAGAGGGCCCACCACAGAGGGGCACTCAGGAGGTGCTGGTGGGAGCCATTTTTACTCAGGGGCACGGAAGGGACGTCAGGAGAGGGGACAGTGTGGCAGGACAGGGCAGCGGCACGGTGACCATGAGAGAAAGGACAGAAGCAGAGCCCTCTGGGAGCAGAACGTGCCTGGGCGAGACGGAGACGCGCGCACAGGCGCAGACAGAGCGTCGGGAGGGCCCGGCCGAGACCAAGCGGTGGGGTGGGGGGCGTGCCCACCCACAGGGTAAGTGATCCCAGAAGAGTGACCCTTCTCCTCTGAGGACGTCCCGGCAGTCAGAGCTGTTCTGCAGAACACACCCGGGGCGACCTCGCGCCTCAGCCGTGACAGCTGCATGTGGGACACTCCACTCCCCCAGGTGATTCGAGGTTTCTGTCCCAACCCCAGGGTTACCCTCCAGAGAACACAACACCGGACTACAGTCTACTGTATTCTCAGTCTTCTTTGGCATCATCATAAGCAAAGAAATTACAAGATGTATAAAAGCAACAGACAGAAAGTAAGCAACTGAAAAAACCAAAAGCCAAAATGAAAACTCGACATTAGACACGAGAGAGGGAAGAATTGCTGAGCTAAAAAAGGATCAATGAAAATGAAGCAATCTGGGCCTCCCTGGGGGCGCAGGGGTTAAGTCTAGCACTGTGAAGCTGTCCACAGACACTGCAGCAGGAGCTCGATCCCCAGCCAGGGAGCTTCCCACGTGGCGTGGCAGACCTCTCCTGTCTCCCTGCTGCCCCCTCAGCAGTGTACTCAAGTGGATCTGCCTGTTCTGCTCCCCACTCCGTCTCTAGTGAATCCTCTCGCCCCCGTACCTCTGGCCTGCAGCCCAGTTCTTGTATGCATAAATAAATCTTTTTTAAAAAAAGAAAGAAAAAGCAAAAAAAAAAAAAAAGGAAAATGAAGCAATCAGAGGAACGGCAAGAAAAGAGAAGGGAAGAAAAGGATTCAGGGGGTTTTGAACCATAGAGATCTCTATAACTCATAATTTGAGTCTGCGAGAGAGGAGAAAGAATAGGGCTGAAAAACTTTTTGAAGACTTAACTGTTATAAAGTCCCTAAAGTTGGCAAAGGACATAGACCTACAGGTTAAAAAAGTAACAAACACGAAACAGGACAATCCACGAAAACCCCACGCTCGGACACAGCGCAGCCCAGCTCCGCAACGCCAGAGAAAGGCGCTTGCCGCATCTCACACGAGGCACGGCAGGCTGGCGGGGAGCAGCCTTTCACCCGGAGGACAGGCAGAGGAACAAGTCTTCCTCATTCCGAAGGCACTGTGGAGCCCAACTCTTAAATCCCACAAAAACATCCTTCTGGAAAGAAGGGGACATAAAGACAGTTTTCAATAAATCACATCACCCAATATGGTGCTCAATGCCAAAAGAGAAAACGCCTAGAACAATTATATTAAGAAACAGGAATGTAAAGGAACCTAGTGGACTTACGGTTTCCATACACTAAAGTGCTAACATGCTGATAAAGTTAAGACAGTGATAAATTACATACATACAAAAGGTAGGGCAAACAAATTTAAGACATATATTCAACAATAAAGCAAATGGAACCTTAAAAAATGGTGAAGGAACCTACAATGTAAAAAAATAAAAATAAAAATAAAAAAATAACAAAACCCAGAAAACTATAGGAATCAAAAGGAAACACTAACAAAAACCAAGTCATACACTTCAGCTCTAACATGCCAATAATTACTTTAAATTTTAGTTATCCAAATCCAAACAATTAAAAGAAAGTAGCCAAATAGGTTAAAAAGTGACTATATACTGCTACACAAGACTTACTTCAAATGTAGCAGT
This sequence comes from Scalopus aquaticus, assembly GCA_004024925.1. NCBI lineage: Eukaryota > Metazoa > Chordata > Mammalia > Eulipotyphla > Talpidae > Scalopus > Scalopus aquaticus. The sequence continues at coordinate 69,595 of PVIJ01007702.1, forward strand.
ATGTTTAGAAAATAAAATTTAAAAAGATGAAACAATAAAGGAAATAAAATTAAAGATAAAAACCATGCAAACATTAACCAAAATACATATAAATTATATTAACATCAGATAAAGTGTACTTCAAAGGCAAGAAAACGAACAGGGACAAAAGGCGGCATTGTTCAACAAGCAAAACAACCATTGGCCACAGCAATACTGGATAGGTATGCACCAAACAACATAATTTTAAACTGCTTGAAGCAGAAGCTGCTAGAACTTAAGAATGGAACATTCTGTAGTTCTACCTGAGAATATCTACACCGCTCTCTGCAACTGACACACCAGACAGGAAATCAGTAAGCCTGTGTGTGTGGGATGAAGCTAGAACAATGCCCTGAGGGAACTTCTCAGTATGTACTTTTTTCACTAGAAAAGACAAAACAAATTTCAGGTCACTATCACAACATGTAGCTCAAAAATTAAAGAGCAAAATGCTACCAAAGCAAAGCAGAAAAATAAAGAGGAACAAAATGAGGGAAATTAAGAATAGAAACATTAGAGAAACATCAGTAAAGTGCTACTTTTTAAAATGATGAATGAAAAGTATGAATAGCTAAGACTGACAAAGAAAAAGAGAGTTGACGTATTTCCAAAATCAGGATGGAAATGGGGCCTAAGTACAAATCCTGCTGCCATTAGAAAGACAGCAAAGGAATACCTCCAACAAGTCTACAAACCAAAACAATACCAACAGTAAAACAACACCACTACAGACCAGCTTCCTTAAAAATACAATTCCCGGCAACTCAACAGTTGGCCACCGCCATCTTGATGCCAACACCAGACAATGACAGCTGTTAAAAAGAAACAAAAAAAGGGGGGCTCTTGCTGGTGGCCCAGGGGTTAAGAGTGTCAGCACTATCAAGCTATCGCCAGCTACGTCACTGCACGCAGTTCGGTCCCCGGCCAGGGAGCTTCCCACAGGGCGCAGCAGACCCCTCCTGTCTCCCCGCTGCCCCCTCAGCAGTGGATCTCAGGGGATCCGATGCCTGTCCTGCTCCCCACTCTGTCTCTGGTGAATCCTCTCACCACCCCATACCTCTGGCCTATACCCCAGTTCTCGTTTGCATAAATATATCTTCAAAAACAAAAACAAAGAATTAGAATTATACATCATTAAACAAGAAATTAGAGGAAAACTTTCTCAACAAAATACAATCAATGGATCGTTCTAAGATATTTGATACATATAAAAATTTAAACTCCATGGTTATTGTACTTGGAATACCAGACTAGCATGATGTTCAAAATAAAGCTAATGTAATACCTGGTATCAAGAGTTGGAGGGGAAAAAAAAAATCAGATGATCACATCAATTGATGGAGGTAAAGCATTAGATAAAATTCAACACTCATTCACCACAGAAAAAAAGCTTGGCAAATTTAGAGGGCTATTTTCTACATTGGTAAGAAAATTCCATGAAAAAAAACCTTACAACTAACACTGTTATAATGAAAAACTCAATGGTTTTCCTCATATTAGGAGGCAGTAAAGAATGTCCTTTCTTACTACTTCTATCACAGTGGAAGACTTAGCTAGTAGAATAAAACAAGAAAAGGAAACAGGTGTACAAATGGGAAGGAGAAATTAAACATTATATGCAGATGACATTTCTGTGTAGAAAATCCTGAAGACTATTTCCAAAGAAATGTCTAAAAGAGTTCACAAAGACTGCAAGATACCAAATGATTACCAAAAAAAGCAAAAAACAAAACACCAAAACATCTCAATCTTATCTTTCTGTATACTTAAGATGATAAGAATCAATGTCAGTATCGCTCAGAAAACCCCAAACAATCTAAGGTCAAATCCTAACAAAAATGTACAGAACTTGTATGTTCAGAATTACAAGATGGTAATGAAATATTAATCACTGTAATTAATGTAGTCTCAGACCATGTGCTATTTTCTTATCACTTCTCAATAAGCTGATCTATCGCTTTAAATAAATTTCTATGAAAATGCAAGCTAGATCTCTTGCATCCTAAGATTTACACGGAACCTCAAAGGAACTAACAAAACTAAATCAATTTCAGTAAGAATAAAGAGAGAGGATTCACTTTACCCAATTTTAAGGTTTTCCATATACAGCCATAGAAATTAAGTAAACAATAGATTGCATAAAGAAAAAGTCTGAGTGTTAGGTGTTTAAAACCACATAAAGAACAGTTTGTTTTTTAAAAGTAAGTCTTAAACATTCTTAACTGGTACAATAACGTGTCCATCCATCCTTATCTCTTTAAATACCACCGGTCTACTCTCCTGACACTGGATGGCAATGAGTATACAGAACACACAAGATTCAAGGCCCTTTGCCTCTGAAAAAACACCCCCTCGCCCCAAGCAAACTAAGTAATCTGTAAACTAAGTGCCCAAGCATAATGATGTCTCCAAAAACCTGTGCATTTCATTTTCTCTCCTACATCTCCACTTCCATTTAATAAAAATTCCTGAGATTACACTGCAGTACAAACTAAGAAGAAAACTGTAGCTGAAGGTTTTCCTTAGCGCACAAGAAACACTGATCTCTCTGTACAGATGAATCGAAGATGCAGAATGAGAGTGTAAGGCTGGCCAACTTCTGAAATGCCGTTTTACACAATCACCGATGGCCGGTGACAGGCGGTTTTCTCACGGCGAAGATACTTGCGGCGTTGCTCTTTGGTATGTACGCTCAGAGGCTGCGGCAGATGTTTTCTCTGGCAAAACAGTCTCCTCGGTTTTTACATTCAAAAAGTCTTTCCCCAAAAGGAGTTCTCGAAGGGTGACTGACGTGTGCCCGCTGGTGAAGGGTTTCCCCACGTCTGCCACGACGACTGGGTTTCTCCCACTGTGAATCCTCTGATGCTGAGTGAGGGACGAGCTGCGACTGAAGGCCTTTCCACACTCAGCGCACTTGTAGGGCTTCTCTCCAGTGTGGATGACTGAGTGGCGAATCAGGTTTGTGCTCCAGCAGAAGGCCTTCCCGCACTCCACGCACTCGTAGGGCTTCTCGCCGCTGTGGATCCGCTGGTGCCGCGTGAGGCCCGACCTGCGGTTGAAGGCCTTCCCGCACTCCGTGCACTCGTAGGGCTTCTCTCCAGTGTGGATGCTGAAGTGTCGGATCAGGTCTTTCCTGGTGCTAAAGGCTTTTCCACACTCTTTGCACTCAAAAGGCTTCTCCCCAGTGTGGGCCCTCTTATGCAAGATGAAAGTGGAGCAGTGGGTGAAGGCCTTTCCGCATTCCGTGCACACGAAAGGCTTCTCCCCCGTGTGAATCCGCTGGTGCCTCTTGAGGTACGACCTGTGGTTGAAGGCCTTCCCACACTCGAGACACTCAAAGGGCTTCTCCCCGGTGTGGATGACGTAGTGGTGGATGAGGGCTGCGCTCTCACAGAAGGCCTTCCCGCACTCGCTGCACTCGTAGGGCTTCTCTCCGGTGTGGCTCTGCTGGTGCCACATGAGGTACGACCTGTGTTTGAAAACCTTGCCACACTCGAAGCACTCGTAAGGGTTCTCGCCGCTGTGGACGATGTGGTGACGAAGGTACCCCGGTCTATGTCGAAAGACTTGCCCGCACTCTTTGCACACGAAGGGCTTCTCTCCCGTGTGTCTCCTCTTATGCAAGACGAAATTGGAGCGGTGGGTGAAGGCCTTGCCGCACTCGCTGCACTTGTAGGGCTTCTCCCCACTGTGAATCCGCTGGTGCTGCGTGAGGTACGACCTGCGGTTGAAGGCCTTCCCGCACTCCGCGCACTCGTAGGGTCTCTCCCCCGAGTGGATCATGTGGTGCTGGAGGAGGTGCGTGCTCTTAATAAAGGCCTTCCCGCACTCCGTGCACTCGTAGGGCTTCACTCCAGAGTGAATCCGCTCATGCCCGGCAAGGAGGTGCTTCTTGTTGAAAACCTTCCCGCACTCGTTGCACTTAAAGGCGGTTTCCTCCTCCGGCATCACGAGTTCTTGACCTGACTCACAGGAGCTGAGGGCAAGCGCGGCAACTTCCGCAGGGGCCGGTTCCGGGACACTCCGTGACCCCACCCCATGAGCTGTGCCGACGCTGTCATGTCCGGGACTCGATTTCCCAGGGCCCGTCTCCCGCCGGGGGGCTCCTTCTGGCCTCAGGTCTTCTCCCCGCATCGCTGCCGGCCCATCCCGGCCCTGGCTTCCGCCCAGCTGGGAGTCTCCTGCGGCTCCCTCCAACAGGGCCGGCGCGTGAATGGGAGGTTCTGCAGTCTTTGATTTTCCTTTCTTACCTGAAAAAAAAAAACCACACACAGAAAGGTCTGATGGTAATGCCAACACAGAGCAGAGCTGTGTCCGTTAGCTCTGAAACCTACGTTCTCTTTCCTGCTCCTTAAACTCCTGACACCTCATGCGGGAGGAAGACCCCAGAGCGACTGGCTGAGGGACCGGGGCTCTGGAGGAGTTTCTGCCACAACTCCAGGTGGGGTGTGGCCGCACAGAGAGCAACCCCGCTGTGCTGGGGTCCTCGCGCCGCGGGCACCCTGCTTCCCACGAGCGCGCGCGGAGGGTGCTGAGGAAGCCCCAGCGCAGACGTGCCGTGTGCGCGGCAAAGTGAGTGTTCCCCAGCGAGAAACCTGGTCTCTGCCTCAGCTCCAGGAAGAAGCGTCCAAGCTGGGCATTTCCAGAGCGATGGCACGGCTTTGCTGCGCTCAGCGGGTTCCTGGGGACACCCCGAGAGCTTACGACACGACGCGATTCACTGCGGGGCCCGACGTGGCTGAGGCTAAGAGGCGACTCAAAGTGCTGCCCGCTCACAGAGAGCGCGCGTGAGACAGAGACAGCTGAGCGGAGCCAGGAGACAGCCCGCGCCCCCGGGGCCATCGCTCCATCAGCTGCTCCTTCGGAGCCACGGCCGCAGTGGCCGCCGAGCCCTGGCGAGGCTCCCGGCTCGGTGCCGCCGCCTCTGGCTCCTACCTGGACAGGCGCTCTGGGCAAGGTCCCGCGTGGCCACGCACAGCTGCTGCCCGGGCTCCCGCTGGCGGGTCCACTGGGGCCGGGGCGCCGAACACCCTGTGGGGGCAGAGGACGCCGAGTGAGCCTGGCAGAGGAGCGAACCCTCCGGACAGCGCCGTCCCATCGCCCCAGCACTGGGCCTCGGCCACGCGTGCGCGACACTCCGGTGCCCGTCACAGCTGCCAGGGGCCGGCCCACGGTCCCGCCGACCTCGCGCCCTGGGCCCCCACGCGCCGGCCCCCACTGAGGCGAGACCCGCGGCCGGGCAACCCCGCCGGAGCCCAGCTGCAGCCCCGGGAGCGGCAAGGCAGGGTGGGCGGCGGACCTGCCCCTCCGGCAGACGCCGAACCGCAGCCCGGATCCTCCCCTCGCGGGCGACTGGCGGCTCCAGCGTCCTCCCCACGGCTCCCCCGGCGTCCTGAGCCACGGCCTCTGGCTCCTCTCGCTCCACGGCCCGCGCCCCCCGAGGCACACCCAGCGCCCCCCGCCCGGCTGCTCTGAGGGCTCCCCGGGCGCGGGCAGGACCCCGACGCGGAGCCACCTCGGAGGTGACCGGTCGCGGGCGAGCCAGGCAGGCCGGTGACCACGGGAACTCCCGGAGGCCTCAGCCCGTGGGCCCGGCTGCGCCCGCACAGGGCGGCACCTCGGGTCTGAGCGCCCGCCCGCCTGTCCCGGGCTCGCGTGGGGCTGCGCGGCACCGCCAGGCCCGGCCGTGAGGGGTGAGTGCCGAGGGCCGGCGCCCGCCCTGCCCAGCGCCGCCGGGAGGAAAGGGCAAAGCGCCTCTCGCGCCTCCTTCCCCTCAGACACGCGAGGCCGACTGGGGCGCCCGCTCCTGCCCACCGCAGGGGGCGGGGGGGGCCCTCCGCACCAGGCCTGCCGGCTCCAGAAGCGCGTGAGGGGGACCTCTGCCCCCGCCCCCACGCAGGGGCGCCCCGAGCTGCCCAGCGTCCGTCGGGACCCTCAGGCGTCTCCCCGCCTGCGCCTCAGCTCTGCCCCTTCCCTTTCCGCCGCCGTGGTGCTGCTCAAGGCAGCAAACATGCAGGTGCTCTCCTGAGTTCTGGAGCCGTTCTGGGAGCTGGTCTAGCGAGTTCCTGGACCTGAGGAGGGGTCGTGGAAACGCGCTGCATCCAGCTGCCAGGCGAGGCGGACAGCTGACAGCCGGGGCTGGGGCTGGTTCCTGAACCGGGGGGGGGGGGCGCGCGCTGTCCCGGGGACGGGCCTGCAGCCAGCGGGACCCATAACAGGGAAGCGTCCGGAAGCGCTTAGTGTGCAAAACCCACACGCTTGATGCCAGAAATCTTGTAGGAGAGGAAAATTAAGGTTTTTTGCTTCGCACACAAATTCACACACACACTCTTAGCACACTGTACAACTCCACTAAGAGGTTAGACACCCCAGAAAATTCCAGGTAGATTTTCTCGGTTAGTGTTACACAAACAGGGAACTTAAGCTACACATCTGCCTACAAAACACCCTTTATCTCTGCTGTGTTTCTCCTGGACAAACATACTGAAATATCTAGCTAAATTCTGTAGGGCAACTCATACCATACTTTAAAAAAACCCTAGCGGGCCCCCACTGGTGGCGCAGCAGTTGAGCGCTGCGCTGTGGAGCTGTTGGCAGCAGCGACGCGAGTTCAATGCCCGGCCGGGGAGAATCCCACATGGTGCGGCAGACCTCTCCTGCCTCGCCCGCTGCTCCCCTCAGCAGTGTGTTTCTGACCTGCCTGTTCTGCTCCCCGCTCTGTCTCTGGTGAACCCTCTCGCCGCCCTACGCCTCTGGCCTGTACCCCAGCTTGTATGTATAAATAAATCTTTAAAAAATAATAATAATAAAAATAAAAAAACACTACTGCCACCATCCCAAAGTTTCTTTCCTTAATGTGATATTAAAGCATCAGAAGACCAAAGAAAGATTCTTTCCAAATTTTTATTTTATGTTCTGACACCTTGAGGCCTTACCCCTGCCCTGGATAGGAAATTCCTAACCTAAAAAGCAACTTGCTCTCAAAGACAAAAGCTTGCTTGGTTTCACGCATCAATTAAACAACCCAAAGCCACACCCCACCCACCCTACCTAACTCACCCACTAGGTCAATTACTTCCCCTGCACTAGGGCAACCCAGGTTCCTAGACTAGGGACAGCCCTAGTCAGCGCCCAAAGCTCACCGCAAAAAAGCAAACTTAGTCCCTCTGAAGCTGTTTACCCAGCTTGCGTTTTCATTTCCAGGGAAGCTAATAGTGCTTCCGGCCGTGGTCCTGACCCAGGCTATACCTGTAAGACCAGGCAGGTGCTCCGGGGAGAAGTCTGAGAAGCTACAGAGTGACCCCCCTTCTGGGGGGAGGAGGGGGGCCCCAGAGGCCTCTTCCCAGCCAACCTGAGCCAGAGTCGGAAGCAAGGGCCCCGCTGTCCCCCATGGCACGAGGGGGCCTTACCCAGGGACAGCAGGAGCCTGCAGGTCTCCAGCATCACCTCCTGGTACAGCGTCCTCTGGGCCGCGTCCAGCTGGCCCCACTCCTCCGGGGTGAAGGTCACGGCCACGTCATCGAAGGTCACGGACACCTGCGAGTGAGCAGAGGCAGCAGCGCTGGCCGCGAGGGGCCGCTGGGACGCAGGCTGGCCTCGGCGCCCCCGCGAAGGTGCGGATGGAGAGACCGAGCGCCTCATCACCGGCACCGGGGCGGGCTCTGGGCCGGGCCCCGGGGAGGCGGACGCCGCTTCGGACGGAGCACGGTGACCAAGGGAAGCAGCCGCCTCCGGCGGGGCCCGGGACAGGCGCACGCACGACGGGCGACACGGCTCTGCGGACGCAGACGCGTCTCGGGCCCCAGCGGGGGGCGGGAGGGCGCGGCCGCGGTACCTGCTGCCAGGGGCGCCCCGTCGGGGCCGCACGTCCCGGGCGGGACTGAGAGCGCCCAGCGCCAGCCAGGTCCGAGCGAGGCCGCCAGACCCGCCCCGCAGTCCCTCCGGGCCGCCTCCGGGGCAGTGAGGCTGCGCGCCGGGGAGACGACAGATGCGGGCTCGGGCCGGCGCCGGCGCCGCGCAGCCTCAGAGCGGGCGGGACGCGACGGGCGTCGCCCTCAAGCTCCGGGGCGCGACCCGACGGCCCCAGCCCGACGCCGGCCCGGGCCCTGGGCGGCGGCCGCACCTGCTGCCGAGGCGGGCGCGGGCCGGGGCCGGGGGGAGCCGCCCCCGCGCCCAGCCCGCCCCGAGCACCGACGGGACGGCCCGCGCCGGCCACTCACCCGCGCGCGGCCGGCCGGCGACGCCGCCATCGTGGCGCGCGGCGGCTGAGCGCGGCGTCCTCGGCGAGGCGCCCGGGCGCGGCCGGGGGCGCCCTCGCGGGTCACGGCGCGCGGCTCCGACCGTCCCCGGCGCGGCCCAGCCCGGCGACCCCCGGCCCGGACCCAGGCGGCGGCAAATGGCGGCGGCGGCGGCGGGCCCGGAAGTCCCGCCCCCGCCGGCGGCCTGACGTCGCGCGCGCAGCCCGCCGGGAAGTGTAGTCGCGGCCGGCGCGCGAAGCCGGAAGTCCCGCCTCTCCGGCCTCGCCGCTCTCCCGCGCCCGTTTCGATCGTGCTGCGCCGCCTGTGGGGCGCGGGCGTCGCGGGCGTCGGGCCCGGGCGGCGACTGCGAGGGGGAGCGCGGAGGAGCCCTGCGCCCGCCCCGTTGGTGGGAAGGTCGCCGAGTGCCGCGACCCCGGGCGGGAGACCGCGCTGCGCGCAGGCAACGAGCGCACAGACGCGGCCCGATGACTCCGACCGGTTTGAGGAGCTCGATGTCTGGCCAAGGTTTATTTCCGGAGAGTCAAAAGTACCCGAAAAACGTGTGTGGCCTGACTGCGCCTCGGTTTCTGACGCCCCGCGAAAGCGCACGCGCGACAAGCGCGCCCTGCGGGGCTGCGGGCCGCGGAGCCTGATTTTGCAGGCGCTGCCCGTAGGCCTGTTGCCCTTGGCTCGCGTTTCGTGATGCGAACATCCGTTTCCTGCAGCCTCCAAAACGGCTCGAGCCAGCATTCGCGTTCGGCTGTCATGTTCGTGTTGAGCACATGCAAGCTGATAGGAAATGGCTGCTGTTATTTCAGTAGCGTGGCTTTTGCAAAGATTTGATGACCAGTGTGATGGAAACAGCTCAGCATCCTCCCTTGAGAAAGATCAATGAAGACACTTCAGGGAAGAACTTATTTTATCCCCTGACCACGTGTCCTCCTTGCATAGTTACAGTGCAGGGTTGACACCTGTTTTACTTTATCCTTTTTAGATGTCAACACCATAGTCTTGCATTAATTTTTATTTTTCGCGTACTGCAAACATCATTTATCTTGATCACAGAATTTTTAGCAGCCCAAATATTGCTCCTGAAAAAATCGTTTTAATAAAGAGAAAAAATACTGCTCCAGCGGTGGGAACCTCATCTGCCTTACCTCGATCCTAGTAGTTACTAAGAGAACTCTTGAACACCAAAGACCAGCACCTGGAAAGATAAGTGACACCATGAAAAATCTATTTTAAAAAGGATTCATATGGACTTAAGACTTTAAACTGTGGAAATGTACGCTACTCAAAATGCTCTTCTTGTGAAAATCGAGGACAGAGGTTGGTGCTAGTGAGCGGGCAGGCCCCGCAGGCTGGTCCTACTCAAGTAGCCTCAGAGAATCAAGTAGCCTCTTCCTCAAATCCACAGACTTCAGGGCTCTTGCAGTGTGGCCCCAGAAGGCAGCCCAAGAAGGGAGTTCGGACTGTGGCTTCAGTTTTGTTGGTTTGGGGAGGAGGTGGGCTGGAGAACCGCGCGGGCTCATTAGATGTGGGAGTTTCTCTATTCCGGGGCTGGAAGTCACTCGTGTGGTGTTACGGAGACATGTTTTCTCTGCATCTGGGCACTGGGGATGTCAGAAAGAGGCAGGCATTTAAGAAACAAGGCCAGTGCTTGCCTCAGGAAGGAAGGTGGGGGAAGGAGGAGCTGAAGAGAGACGCCCTAAAAAGTTCAGACCAGAACGTCATTGGAGCCAGAACAGCTTCTGGATTTCTCTCTCTGGAGCGAGCTTCCCTCCTGGGCTGGGCTGTGCCTGTGAGGACCTGCCTGTCCCCGGCCGGCATCTGAGGCTCAGCAAGGCTGCAGCCCGACTCCAGCGAGCCCACCCAAGCTCTCCCTCCCGCCCTTCCCTGCTGGAACATTTGGCTGCTCAGGCGGAAGATCTAAGAAACGTTCTTTTCTTTTTTCTTAAAGATTTATTTACTTGTGCACACAAGAGCTGGGGCGCAGGCCAGAGGTGTGAGGGTGAGCGGATCCCAGAGACAGAGTGGGGAGCAGAACAGCGGATCCACGGAGATCCACTGCTGAGGGGGCAGCGGGGAGACAGGAGGGGCCTGTGGGTCAGCTCCCGGCCAGCATGGACTCGGGCCGCGGCGGTGCCCGCCTGAGACTGCCCCCGGGCCCCCAGGGAGGCCCATGTCTCCAGCTTTATCTTCGCCATCGGCACCCCAGGGACGCCTGTGCTCCCTCCTCCCGTCGCGGGCACCCACGTGCGAGAGTCAGAGTCTCGGGGTGCTCGTGCGGTCTAGATGTGTGTCCTGGACACGCGGGAGCCGCTGCACTCTGGCCCTCCCGTCCCGCTGCGCGGGTCTCGGCGTCTGAAGCGTCTTGGTTCCAGGCTTCCGCGGAGACCCCGGGGCCTTCTGCGTGGCCGGCCTTGGCTCGCTGGGCCTACTTGAGGCCGCTGTTACTGGGCGCCCATAGCCACCCAGTGGCCGCTCGGGGAAGCGCCGCGGCGG
>PVIJ01007703.1:0-80347 GCA_004024925.1 Scalopus aquaticus
CACCAAAATCTCATTACATTTAAGATGTTAGATTTATTTGCAGAGTCAAAGTATAATCACAACAAAATATACACTAATTAAAAAGAGTGACATAAAATTTTAAGTGACATAAAATCTTATAAGTTTGTAAAACTACTTTGTTTGTTTCTACATAAATTTCTATTCATGGAAGAACAGCAAACAAAATGCATTGATAGTCTGCATTTGTTATTTGGGAAGTACACAGACCAAACCTGGAGATTTTGGTTTACTAGGGTGTTAATTTTGGTTTACAAAGCCGCACAATTGAACTCATGATCAAAAACATCATCCTACTTCTAGATGCACATACATAGACACTTATTACCAATCTGAGACATGAGCACATCATATTCTTTCCCACTCCACTACAATGCATTTTTAATTTTAACTAAAAGCACAGTAAGGAATTGCATTTTTTCTTTTAGTTGACCTCAGAAGATGCACTATCTAATTCATGAGAAATGCGAAATTTTAGGTGTTTATCTTCTTCCACACTCTGAGGGCCTAGGTCTAGCTTTTCTTCCAGGTTATGGAGTTCTTGACTGTGGGAAACAGGACTGCTTTCTGACATTTTCTGACGGCTGATCACATCGGAATGCTCACTGGTCTCATCATTTGCTTTAAGCTTATATTCTTTGGAATGCTCAAAGCCGTTGTTTTCCAGACTGTCGGATCTTTTTTCAAAGCTCTCTTCCCCACGGCTATCCAAATCAGAAGTCGACTGCAGGTTCAGAGCAACCAGGGTGGCCTTAGGTACCCCATTCATTTCTCTGCTTTGTGAAGCAAGGTCCTCCTTTGTGGCATCAGGATACTGGGTAACAGCATAAGTGGAAGAAGAATTAAATGAACAGTCAGGGATGGGAATGTTTGTAATTCTATATTGCTCTCTAACTTTTAGGCCAGTTTACACTGAAAATCATCTGAATTTGGCTGAAGTAAAAAATAATACTTGTATGTTACTTTCTATTTCACCAAGCCCCTTTACATAGGTCATTTTCTTTAGTTTAATAGGTACCTCAATTATGTATGTGATGAAACCTATAAAGTATGTCTTATCATCTCTATTTTACATAAAGAGAAAGTGAATTGAATGAAGAACAGTAAAGTGAATAGTAAATGACAAGGTTATGTATTAAATTTAGATCCTTTGACTATAGATTCAGTGGAATTTGTAACTCTACAACTGCTTTTAGATATTTAATTGCGAAATTTGATCTTTATATTATGAAAATAACCACTCTTTTCTGAAGTTATTTTAATCTTCCAAAGGTGAATAGATCAAATACTTTATAGGCAAAATTTGGAAAAATATTATTGTGATTGAGAGACAAAATTAGGGAGAGGTTACATCAACTTAAATATAAAACCACCATGCAGAAGAAGGTCTTGTATTGACTGGTCATAAAGTAATAATGCTTTCTGGGTGAGTGAATGAATGAATGAATGAATGAATAAGTGAATAATACATAGACTCTGGTTTTCTAAAACTGGGTTCTAATCATAACCATCTCATTTCTATTATAGCACTTACCTGGTCTTCAGCACTGTAGAACTTTATAGATTTTGATTTCAGCCCATAAGCCAAACTGTCACCCCGGCCATCATAGGTGCCTCTTGTGAGGACAACTGGAGTGTAATCTATGGTTGCTGGAAGGTCAGTGGGAGAATCAGTGACCATTTCATCAGATTCATCAGAATGGTGGGACTCATTGGAGTCATCGCTGTGGTCATCGTCATCCGAGTCGGTGGAGTCCCGGCTCTCAGTGTGGTCTCCGTCATCCACATCGTCCACATCATCCACGTCGTTGCTTTCGTTGGACACGCTTGGAAGACTCTAAAACCAGCATGGTCGGAAATAATAGTTTAAGAGCTTTTTGATTTCTTTGACTTTCTACAGTGTATTCATCATTTGCTATCTTTTACTTATTTAGTTTCAAATCCCTGCATTCCCAACAATGTACTCATTGGCTTTTAGGGTCTTAAAGTGAGCATTTTTTAATATCTCTTTTAACACAAGAGATTCCTCATCTAGGGATTTTTTTCTTGCTTTCTTAAAAAAATATTTTCAAGCAAAATACGTGAGTATAATATTCATATTGATAATGCTTTTCTTTGTTTACATCAGACATTATTTAACTAACTTCAATGATGCAACACATGCAGCTGTGTAATTGTGAGATTTTTTTTTTAATTTGAAATGAGAATTCCCAGGAGACCAAAGCTCCATATATTGATGTGCACACCAAACCTAAAACCACTCTCCTATCGCAGATAACATAAAGGCAACTCTGTTATATTTGTGTATAAACTGCAGCTCATATCTGTCCATTGGCCAGTTAATGTTTGCTCATTAAACTTCTAATTAACAAATATTCTGAGTCTATTATATAACTTTGTACCTATTAGAGATTCTTGGCATATTTAGATAGAATCTTAAGGAAAGCAAATTTTATTGATCTCCTGTTTAGCAAATATATCTTAACAGTCTTAACAAAAAGATTAGTTATCAAAAAGCCATTATGTTCTTAGAAGCAAAGTTTTGATTTTGGTACTCATTAATTAGATACTTAGCAGATACTAGGTAAGGCATCTATAAGATACCTTAAATAATTGCAAGATGCTTAGTATTCAAATAATGGACATTGATAAATATTTTCTGCCACACTAAACTTATCTGCAGAATCCTGGTATTTCTGACATTTAGTGAATATTTGTTTTCTTTCTGAGCAATATTTCAATGGGAAATTTACTGGAAAAGTTTGTCATGGAGTTTTGTCAGGATTGAATCCCAGCAATGTCATTAGGAGGAAGAATGGCTTTTTCCATTTCTCCAAAGCATGGTGAGTCTTTGATTTAAATACAAACTTCTCTCTTGTTTGAAGTTGCCCATTTTTTTTTTTTTTAGTGGACACCATACTCTGAAGAAAGAACACATAAGCGTACACCATACATATTTGACTTTTTAGTGAAAGTTAACCTTTTCCATTCAAATTAGCTCTTATTTTTTAGCTTATAGGTGGATGATTGGTGGGAAGAAGTCAACATGGCAGATCAACTGGTATCCTAAACTCACATCTATCAGTAGGCAGGGAGGATATATTTAACCAAACTGAATGGCTTGCTTGGTGATTATTTATTGTCACTGTCCTTTAACTGGGAGAAATTTTATTATTTAATTAATTATAATTGAAGTCTTAGAAAAACTTGCTTTGAAGTGGGTCAGACTTTGGTCATTGCAAACACAGCATCTGGGTATTTGTTATAATGCTAATAATAATGTTGCATCTTTGTTATTATTTTTTAAAAAAGAAACATAGGAAAGCCATAAACTGAAAAAAAACTATATTTTAGTAATCTTTATGGATAAGCATAATATACATGTGTATAGTCAATTATAGTCATAGATACCCCTTTTATAACATTTTTTCCTGCATATTCATTTAATAAACTTACATAGCACTTACTGTGGCCAAGCACACTTTCAAAGTGATTCACAAATATTAACACTTTCAATCTTATACACCCTGTATGAGATAACTAATATTATTATTCCCATTTTGCAGATCAGAAGAAGCTAAATTACGATGAATTTGTTAGTAAGTGGCAGAGCCAGCATTCAAATCTAGGTAACTGATGCTAATACTGTACTTTTCTGTTGTGTGTTTGCTAGCTGAAATGTAAGGCACAATTCTCAGATAAAGCAAATCCAAAGCAAAGTTGCCTTTAATCACTGTTGTTAATTATTTCCTTTCTCTGTGGGACAAGGAGAAACTCTCTAAGTGCTGTGATATCCTCTAGCCCCAAAACATGTGGCCATTTAAATTTCAGTTTATTAAAATTAAATAAAAAATTCAGTTCCTCAGTTGCACTAGCTCTATCAATATAGTGTTCAATAGGCAGCTGTGTTTAGTGGTAGCATAGGGGATAGTGCAGAAATGTAATATTAAAATGATCACACTTAAGTTCTATTGCTAAGGTGCCAAAGATGTGAATGGAATGGCCTCTCCTTTAGTCAAACGACTTCTCTGGAAAATGATTACAATATGCTAGTGCAAAGGAACACAAATTACTCTGAATCAGTGTCATCTGATGGACTGTATACGGTCAGGGCCAATCAGTTCATATCCCTGTCATTGAGAACTAGAGTTTCTTCCACAGGAAAGGGAGGAAGCTAGTCAATAGCACTTTGGATTCCAAGGGCTAGTTCTAACCTCAGTAGCTGCATTGTGGGCTTCTTTGAAAGTTGTTGATGAAACACAAGATACCCTACCTAAAAGAGATGTGAAACTGCTGGTCTAGATGAGTCTGTTTCCCTCTTTATTTTCTTCACAAATACATTCATATTTAAATATGATATAAGATATATATTAAATAAAATATAAAAAAGCTATAGAAATATTACATGTAAATTGGTATTATATATTTTTCTTACTTATAGATGTAATACACACTCAGGGAGAATGTATTTCTAATTTGAATTTATATTTATAATTAAAAGAAGTAACTTAAAGAAAATATAAACTGACTAAATAAACTAAAACCTACTCAGTAATCATAACACTCACAGATATCCAGGGTCCTTTTTCAGGAGTGTCTAGACTTTTCCCTATTTCCTACTAGCTCTAAATACTAAAGGTTGAGCTTTGCTTGTATCTCCTAAATATCATTGAATTACTTACCCTGCCTTTATTTCATGTGCCATGTCCATTCTATTCAAAAAGGACTGATTCTTGCCACAGTGTGACTACTCTCTCTGCACAAACGCTACTTTCTCTAGATCGTTATTGTGATTCACATCACATAAATCACCCGCAGTTGCACACCCAAATGCAGGCAGCAATACTTCTCTAATGTCTTCATTAAACAATCTAAATGAATTGAACTCTGTGTGCCTTTTTGTTCAAGCTCCTCAGGACAATACCCATTTGTTATATGACTGGCACAATTTCACCTATTGTGGAGGGCAGGTGCTTATGGTGTGGGTCAAATAATAATAGTTTGATTGGGTCTTATGTTTGGCTAGAAAAATGTGACCTAAAGTCAGCTGACAAGCATGATAGATCTAAATAGGATAAATCACTTTCTCTTTACAATGAGCTTCTTAGCAAACATCTTAGGAGATGTTGTGAATGTTGTAGTCATATGAACTATCCACTATGTGAGTTGGATTTTAAGCTTAACCTTCCACTAAGCAAAGCAAAGAATGGAATTTTCTACTTCAAGAGAAGACTGTGTGTTGACTCCAGGAAACAGAAAGTCACATAACTTCATAGAACTCACTTAACATGTCAATGGCCTGGAGCATTATCTTATTATGTAAAAATACCTTGTTTAAAGAGCGTGTAACAATATTGTGCTTGGTACTGGCTAGATTCATAGTAGGCAGCCAATAGGTACTTAAAAATAATTTAACTATGAGAATGTATATGTTTGTAGTGCACCTTGTAGCAGTTCTATAATCAAACTGGGTGAAAAACCTCAAAAATGCTTACCTGTTCTTTCTCAGAACTTGCAGAATCACTCTGCTTAACCTTTGAAACAGAAAGTTGATAAAAGGTTACAATGTAGTGTTCCCAGCACATAGAGCACTCAATTCATTTATTTTGATGAAGTTTAAGATTCAGCTGTACTCACTGGAAGGGCAGAGATGATGCCTAAGAGGCAAAAGCAAATCACTGCAATTCTCATGGTGGTGATTTTTCCTGCAAAATATTTTGTAAGGGCTTTTGAAGGTTAAAACAGTGATAACTTTTTATGCTGCCACATTACAAAATAATCACTCAAAATATATTGTCTTATATTCTTACGGAAACCTTTTCTTTTTAATATTATGATCTTCTTAGTTTATATTTGTAACGCCACCTGCATTCTCCGTATCTCACTTAGGCAAAGGAGAGAAGAATTTTACAAGTCTGTATTTGTTCAGCTTTAAAATTTACAGTTCCAGAGATGATGCCATTACTGCCTGATTGCTGATACCTCCAACTATCTAAAGCTAAAAGCAAATAAATTTAACTGAAATAACAAGCAATGTGGGAGTACTGATTTTTTTTCAGAGAAGAAAAACACAAGAGAAAGAGAAAAAAAACTGAAAGAAAATTTGCTTTCTCCTTTTTCCAGCATGCATTTCATATGTGGCTTTTAACATAAATTATTAAGGAGATGATATGTAGGTAAAAAGAAGCTATCTATAACGTTAATTATTTAAGAAAGGTGTTCTAGAAATTTGAAACATTGAAAACAGTCAATAGCTTTTCAATATATAATAACAAATCTGTAGAGTGACATACAAGTATTTTAGTGAAATTTTTATAGCTAAATATAGAAGTAAAATATTCAGAGAGGGTATTTTTTCCCTTGAAGGTGAAATAAATGAAATCATTAAAAATAGTAATATCATTGCCCCAAGAAACTTCATTTTAAATGTCTCCACAATCATCTATTCATTTAGAATTGAATAAATATAATCACTCAAAAGGCAAAAGGAGCATGAAATTTGACTTTTTTTCTAATTAGAAGAAGTAATTTCAGTTCTCTGGAGAATTCAGAAAATATTTTTAAGTTTTACATTAGACTGTTTTTCCAAAAGTCGGTCATGGTCGTATTTCTTCCACCAAACTGCAAGGTACCTGGCATGCTTATTCTGAACACTAGAACAATTTAAATCCGATTAATAGCGTTACAGTTAAACCTTTTTCTTTTTTTTCTTACAGCTTGACCTCCCTGTGAAATGAAGCTGAAATCACACGACGACAGAGGAACCAACAGCAGACTTACCTTGGTCTGCAGCTGGCAGAGAAGAATCCAGTCTCAGATGATGCTGTATTCTGGCCTCCTCTTCTTGCTGTTGACAAGCAGGACCTCCCAGAATTTAAATGCTGCTCCAGACTTTCTCCACCAACACAGGGAGGCGGAGGGATGTGTCATGAGGTTTTTTTGCCACTGCCCAACCCACTTGCTCCCACACTTCCCCCTCTGGTTTTGTGGTTAAAAAACAAACAGTTACTCTACAGTTAAAACATGACTTATGTACAATATCATTAACTAGCTTTTTATTTATGGATTAACATTCAGCGTCATGGAAGGGCACTTAGGAGTCCCATGTTAAAGAGGAAATGACTAGTTTTAAACAGTATATGATTTTTGAATAAGAAGAAAGCATTAAGAGAAATCAGTTCTAAGTAAAATTAAACAGAATGGACTTTTTGTTTTAGTTGAACAAATTAGGGTAAAAGATGCAACTGTATTTGATTCACAATGACATTTAAAAGCTACAAGGCTGTTGTCCAGCCACACAGAGTTCAGAGACCTTGTTTACTTTCTTTACCACTCAAGATGGCTTTTGTGATTTGAAGTAAACAGCAGTTTGCCATTTTAGACAACTGGCACCAGCAACACTAGGTGTATGATCACGCTCGATTAAGTTGGATAAGGGGCCTTACAAGGACACAGACTATTGTGCTGTGTGAATTGTTCATCAGAGATGAAACTGATAATTTGCAGTATAAAGTAGAATTGTAGTCTCCGCTAGATGCTGCTGCAGTGAAGCTGTTCTTCACTGACAGCAGGTTACACAGCCTGAGGGTGCTGCTGAGGGAGCCAGCATGTGGCTTGGGGTCTCTGCCACTCAGTAGCTGTGTGACCTTGGACAAATCACTTACGCTAAGACCTGTTTCCTCATCTGTCAGATGCACATACTTTCATCAACCAGCACACAGTTTCTGAGAACTCTACAGTCTAAATTAGTCTGTGCAATATCAGCAATGTTTGGCACAATTATGTGCATATTTTAAGCACTGTTCCTGTGCATTAACTTATTAAAATTCTTAGGAGGAGTGAGGCAATAAGGATTGACAATATCTTTAAATGGAAAAGGTTATTAGAATGAGACTAGATGTAAGATCTTTGAGCTGGGTACCTCAATAGGGCAATTTACATTTCTTTAAAGGATTAGATTTCTGAATCATCTTTTTTCCTAGATTTTCTCTCAGGATTTAACTTTGTTAATTAACAAAAACAGTATAAATTTGATATTAAAAATACCTTTCTAAGTATTTAAAAGATGGTTGAAGAAAGAAAACTACAAATGAAGTTTGACTGTTAGAATAGAAATTAAGGGGAGCAGAACTCTGAGTCCATTTCAAATATTTAATATTGTTTTGAGTAAGATTAAAGATTAAAGATAAATGACCCTATTTATGACTATAGCAACTCCTTTTTACCAGATATTGCTTCTAATACAAATATGGTTAAATAATTTCTTGCAGTTCTAGCAGTATGGTCAGTCTGTAGGTTTTAAGATGTTTGGTAGGGGAATACAGCAGTTTTAAACTGGATACATTCCAGATGAATTGGTATTGATTTCTGGATTCTATGCACACATTTTAATAATTCAGATGACAGCCATCTCCATAAAATATAAAGCACACTGGTCATAAGGTTGAAAAACGGATCTCTTATTTCTGTTTTTCAAAATTGTTTGTTCCCCTTTAAACACATTACCCACATAACTTTGTCATATTGTCAATTTAGTGGAAGGAGGTTCACAAGTTCTATAAACAACACGATTTCCACAGGATTCACTGGTTTACTCTGTGCCCACGGGAATGATTTAATATGAATTTAGAGAATTATAGGAATAGATTTTGCTGGAGCTCAGCCATTTTGGAATGAACCATAAGATTCACCAGAGAATTCTCCAAATGAGAATGGCTCCAAAGTGCCACACGATGGCAGCGTTTCTGAAAAAGATTTCAGCCCCAGTCGGGTCCTATCAGTTTCTTACTGCAGCAAGACAGAACTTTTCATGTAGTTAATGACAGAAATATAAAACATAGTTGTGGCCTTCCATTTCTTGGAATGCCAGGTGAGGAAATATTTCCCAGGAATGACCCACCATGTAACAACAAAGAACACAGAGGCCAACAGCTCCAGAGCATTCTTGCTTGGCTCTGTAGTCGCCTGCAGCAATCCCAGGTGAACCCCATTGTTCCCTTCCTGACTTCCCACACTCACTTAAAAGGTCACTGATCCCAAGGTTTCAGTGTACAGGCTTGTGAATTCATAGTTGAAGAATGTGTCTAGATGCTTCAGAGGTGAGAAAATAAGGGGCTTGTAATGGAGGCAGTTCTATAAAATATGAAATGGACAGTGTCATTCTAATGTTTGAAGAAGCTACTGCTTTTTGCTTTTGATAATCAAACATGCTGCTGTGAACTGAGGCTGCTGAAGGGGGGATAAAGATGTGAGTGGGAACAAAGTGGGGAGGAGGCTGTCTGGTGTGAGTAAAGGACTCTGACTGCTTCAGTGGTGAGTGTGCATGGCGACATACTTCTGAGGAGGTGTGAGCCTATTCCCCTAAATTCTATGCAATATTGTTAACCAATGTCACTTAAATTAAAACAAAAACCAAATCACACTGCTGCAACTTGTCTTTTCTAGGATTTCCCAATGGTCAAAATGAATATATTGTTATTATTTTTTATATCTTTTTTTCCTTTCTTAAAAATTTAATTTATATCCTTTACGTTATTGTGTATCCCTCATAGGTTTCCCACCACCAATTCACCCGTGAACCATCACCATAGTCCCTCGTGCTCTTTTCTCCCCTATTTTGGTCTCTCTTCCTACTCCTCCCACTCCTGTAAAATGTCTCTTATTTGTGGTTGCCTGCTAGTTTTTGCTTTTGTTTATGTTTTGTGTGCTATTTTCTCCTTCTGATTTCTCATTTGGCGCTCTTATATTCCTCCTATAAGTTATACCATTTGATATTTTTCTTTTTCCTTCTGACATATTTCGCTGAGCTTGATCCCTTCTGGCTCCATCCATATTGCTGAGAATCGTGTTAGTTTATCATTTTTGATTGCTGAATAGTACTCCATTGTATACATGTACCACATCTTCTTGACCCAGTCATCAATTTTTGGGTTATTTCCATGTTTTGGCTATTGTAAATAGTACTGCAATAAACATAGGTGTGCATGTGACCTTTGGATTACTGTTTTTGTGTCCTTTGGGTATATTCCTAAGAGTGGAATTGCTGGATCATATGGAAGCTCCATTTTTAGTTGCTTGAGAAAACACCATACAGCTTTTCATAAGGTTGGGCCAGTTTGCATTCCCACCAACAGTATAGGAGCATTCCTTTTTCTCCACATTCTCGTCAACATTTGTTGTTCTCTATTTTTTGAATGTGTGCCATTCTTGTTGGTGTAAGGTGGTATCTCATTGTGGTTTTTACATTTCCCTGATTATGAGGGATGCTGAACATTTTTCATATGTCTGTTTGCCATTTGCATTTCTTCTTTGGAGAGGTGGCTTTTAAGTTCTTCTGCCCATTTTTTGACTGTATTTTTTGCTTTGTTTTTGTTGAGTCGTGTGAGTTCTTTGTAAATTTTTGTGATCAGACCCTTGTCTGTTGTATGTAGTGCAAATATTTTCTCCCAGTCAGTGGTCTATTTGTTTTGGTAAATGTCTCTTTTGTAGTACAGAAGTTTTTCAGTTTCATGTAATCCCAGATGTTTATCTTTTCCTTCACTATCTTTGCTTTGGGGGATGTGTCTTTATAAATGTTATTGAGATGTATGTCATATAGTGTTTTGCCTATGTTTTCTTCTATATATTTTATGGTTTCAGATCTTATCCAAGTCTCTTATCCATTTTGAATTGGTTTTTGTGCATGGCGTGAGGTAGTAGTCTAGTTTCATTTTTCTGCATGTAGTCGTATACAGTTTTCCCAGCATCATTTGTTGAACAAACTGTCTTTGTTCCATTGCATATTCTTTGCACCTTTATCAAAGATTAGCTGTCCATATATTTGTGGGTTGATTTCTGGGTTTTCTATTCGATTTCATTGGCTTGTGTGTCTATTTTTGTTCCAGTACCATTCTAATTATTATGGCTTTGTAGTATAGTTTGAAGTCTGGGCGGGTGATACCTCCATTCTCCTTCTTTTGGGGGAGAAGGTGTTTGACTATTTGAGTTATTTTGTGGTTCCATATGAACTTCATCAGTATTTGTTCTATCTCTTTGAAGAATGTCATTGAGAATTTTATTGGAATAGTGTTGAATGTGTAAATTGCTTTCTGTAGTATGGCCATTTTAATAATATTAATTCTTCCAACCCCTGAGCAGGGGATGTCTTTCCATTTCTTTGTGTCTTTTTCTATTTCTTTTAATAGTGTTTTATAGTTTTCTTTGTATATGTTCTTTATCTATTTTGTTAGGTTTATTCCCAGATATTTGATTTTTTTGTTTGTTTCGATTGTAAAAGGGGTGGTTTTCTTGATTTTCTCTTCTTCGGATTGATTGTTTGCATATAGGAAAGCTACTGATTTTTGTGTGTTGATTTTGTATCCTGATACTTTACTAAATTGATTATTGATTAGTTTTTCTGTGGAGTTTTTTGGGTTCTCTATGTATATTATCATATTGTCTGCAAATAGTGATAACTTTATTTCTTCTTTCTCTATTTGGATTCCTTGTATGCTTTTCTACTGTCTTATTGCTCTGGCTAGGACTTCAGTATTATATTGAAAAACAGTGGTGACAGTGGATAACCTTGTCTTGTTCCAGATTTCAAGGGAAAGGCTTTCAGTTCTTCATGGTTGAGAATGATATTGGCTGTGGATTTGTCAAATATGGCCTTTATTATGTTGAGGAATGTTCCTTCAATATATTAAATGATTTAAGTCAAAAAGACTTGATCTTCAGCATTTCACACTATTTCCGTTCTTGACTAGGCTAATACTTTATTGTTAATATCAAAAGGTTAAAATGATTAAATTCCTTAGAGGGTGTGGGAGGGATGAGGAGATGGAGAGGATTATGTGATTGTGTTGTATAGGGGAGCTTTGGTGAGGGGGAAGTGAAGCAAATGCCCTTGTGGTGATGTCTAGCTGTGCTCCTTAAATGATATAGCTGTGTAAATGAAAGTTCAATTAATAAAATTTGACTAAAAAAGTAAATGTTGTGTTTTGAAAGGAAAAAGTTTAGTCATTAAACTATACAATAAAAAGTGGTTTGTGATAGTAAAATATACATGCTCTAAAAGGGAACATATAAAGAATACCATATTTTTTCTTGAATGACATAAAAATTCTTACATAACATAAAAATTCAACTGTCCAGATACCATAGCTTTGGTGGAATTTATTATATTAACTTCTAGCTTATTTGAAAATTTCTAATTATGTTCTAGTTTGGAAAGTATAATCAACAATTCCCACTCTTAGTTTGCTTCCATAGCTTGACTAATAATAAGACTACAAAGAACACAGAAGTGCATGCATCTTTTTGATTAGTTATTTTTTATTCTTCAGGTAGATAATTAGGAGTGGGATTGATGAATTATATGGCATATCTATTTTCAATGTTTTGTGTTTTCAACACATGCGGAACTAGACCACATTCCTGCCAACAGTCTACAAGGCTTCCTTTGTTCCATACCCTCATCAACTCTTGTTTTTGGTCTTTTTGATATGGGACATTCTCACAAGTGTAACGTGGGATCTCATTGTGATTTTGATTTGTATTTCCCTGATGATAAATGATAATGGAATTTTTTTTATGGGACTGCAGGTCATCTGTATATCTTCTTTGGAGAAATGTCAATTCAAATCTGACCACTTTTTTTGATTGGGTTATTTGTTTCCATGTTGAGTTACATGAGATTTTTTAGATTTCATATGTTAATTAGTTCTTTTATGGATACCTGAGGTACAAATATTTCTCCCATTTGATAAAGTGTCTTTTTGTTTTAATGATAGTTTCTTTTACTGTGCAGAGCTTTTTAATTTGATGTATTCCCATTTGTTTATGTTTCCTTTTTTTCCCTTTGTAGTTGAGTCTCCAAAGACACCACTGAAGTCAATGTTATGGGGTGTTTTCCCAATATTTTCTTCTGTGTATTTTATTGTTTCAAGTCTCATATCCAGACTACCTTGAGTTAATTTTTGTGTATGGTATGAATGAGTGGTTTAGTTTCATGTTTTTGTATGTGACTATTCAATTTTCCCTAAAATCATATGTTGAATAGTCTTTTCTTCTTGGTGTAGTCTTGGCTCTTATGTAGTAATTTAACTGCCTCTATGAGTGTGGGCTTATTTCCAGTACTAGTCCACTGATCTCTGTTTTTATTTCAATATCAGACTGTTTTGATTACTCTTCCTTTGTAGTATAATTTGAAGACTGGGAGTGGAATTTTTTTTTTTTTTTTTTGTCAAGATTGCTTTGGCTATTTGGGGTCTAGAAAAGACATTTTGTTGCATTAAGTAACCAGTGAAAGGCATTTTGAGAGTGTATTTGAGGAGAGAAAATTGTTCTTTGATATCAGTTTATGACAATTCTTAAACACATGAAGCTTGAACAACTTTTGTTAGAGAATTCATTATAAGGATGGTGGAAAAAATGTGGTATTTCAATGCAGAACAGAAGAAAATCAGAAGGGGGCAAAAATGGGACAATGAAAGAAGCAGATAAAGAAGATATATTTCTAGATGTACTTGGCAACCATTTTTTTGTTTGTTTGCCAACTCCTACTAGGAAATAACACATTAACTTCCCCATTCCATAGTACAACATTTATGTCTTTTAGAATTTAACTGAAAAGAATTAGTAATTAAAGCTTGAGGTTTTCTAATTTTGAGTTCTCCAGTAGAATACAAGTGCTAAGATTTTTTTCATCACTTAGCAATTTATGTATGTGGTGCCAGCAAGGCCCAGAGCAGTTTCCCTATGGATCCAGGCAGACGGGTAAAGGAGGAGTCCTGGAGCTGTCAATGGCTTTTTCAGGCTTTTAATGATCTTTCTACACTATTTGTAGTGAGGAAACCAAGTGCAAGTAGGCAGAGGGGACTGGGGGGCAGGACGCTGGCAGGCCTCCTGGCCTCCAGTGAATCTTTACTTTTTCTGGGCTCTCTGGCATTCTCTCCTGATCTCTCCAATGGTCTCTACTGCTCTCTGCCGCATGGCCCCCTGCCATCTCTGTCCTTGGCTGCTACCCTTATAGGCTCAGTCTCTTGGCTCAGGTGCACCCACTCATGCACACCCACCCCACAATCCAGGTGTACGCCAACAGGCATGCATATAAGACCACAGGTGTCAATCATAAATGCTCATGGCAGGAGGGCAAAAAAATTCTGATAATTTCCATTTACCCTACAATGTACCATCCAATATTTATGCTTGCATGAAAAAGTTTAATTCCATTACAAAATGTATGTAATTATATAAGTTGAGTCATTTCTGATGATTACTTTTGTTACTTTTATAAACCCTAAATAAATCATCTAGAAATTAGAAGTTGCTAGTTGGCAGAATGGATTACACCTGAGAACTTGTAGTCACCATTCCTGTGCCCAGAGAGGGCTGGCCAGGTGAATACTGTTAGAGAACACAAGGTCTTCTGAGGTCTGGCATCCTCTCACACCAACCTTATCTTTCGTTAACTCCTCTCCTTGTGTTATATGATACAAGCATACAGAGCCACTTGGAGTGCCCCAATATGGGATGATATTTCAAATCTGCATGCCTTTTCACTCGCACTGTATGACACCCCTTCCTCCCCCCTTTCTAGAGTATCCTGTCAGTCCTTACCTGTGAAATA
Organism: Scalopus aquaticus; assembly: GCA_004024925.1. Taxonomy (NCBI): domain Eukaryota; kingdom Metazoa; phylum Chordata; class Mammalia; order Eulipotyphla; family Talpidae; genus Scalopus; species Scalopus aquaticus. The sequence continues at coordinate 14,627 of PVIJ01007703.1, forward strand.
TTTTAACATTTTTCACAACTTAGTTCACACCATACATCAAGACATGCCCTACAAGGTCCTTTTTGACCTAACTAGAAATAATAGTTCCCATGTTTGTGCCCTGATTGCACTCTGTACAAGATCTAGCACAGCATCTGTAATTCTTAACTGCCTTTATGTACCGATCTTAGACTAACAGGAAGCTTCCTCTAGGCAGCGGTTGAGTCTTTTTTTTTTTTTTTTTAGATTTATTTATTTATACAAGCTGGGGCATAGGCCAGAGGCGTGGGGCGGCGAGAGGGTTCACCAGAGACAGAGTGGGGAGCAGAACAGGCATATCAGAAATACACTGCTGAGGGGAGCAGCGGGCGAGGCAGGAGAGGTCTGCCGCGCCATGTGGGATTCTCCCCGGCTGGGCATCGAACTCTCATCGCGAGCTGCCGACAGCTCCACAGCGCAATGCTCAACCGCTGCGCCACCAGGGAGGCCCAGGGGTTGAGTCTTAGCCATGTTTGCATCCAGTTTCTCAATAGGCACCCAATAAGGAACAAAAGGAATGAAGGAGCACTACTTTGGTAATGCTTACCCCAGTGGGTGTAATTCTTGCATTTTGTCACAGTTCTAGGGAGCTGGGGCAAATGACAGGTAATTTATTTTATTTATTTTTAAATATCATTTGAGAATTTAAAGAGCCAGGCTTTTCTTCCCTTCCCTCCACCAGTTATTTTTGGGGTTCTGGCAAGCCCACTATCTTGTATGGGCCTCAGGTTTCACGAAAGAGTTTGTAGCGCCAGCAAGACACAGAGCAGGTTTTCTATGATCCAGGCAGATGGCTAAAGGAGAGTCTTGGAGCCCTTGGTGGTTTTCCAGGCTTTTTATGATCTTTCTACACCATATGTCCTGAGGCAACCAGGTCAGGGCAGGCAGGGAAGCCTGAAGGCCAGGAGGTTGGCAGGCCCCTCAGCCCCTGGTGACTCTTCACTTTTCTGGACTCTCTGGCATTCTCTCCTGGTTTCTCCGCTGGTCTCTACTACGCTCTGATGCATGGTCCTCTGCTGCCACTGCCCTTATATGCTCAGTCTCTTGGCTCAGGTACACCCACTTACGTACGTCTACCCCACACTCCAGGTGCCGCCATCAGGCCTACAGGTAAGACCACAGGTGTCGATCATTCATACTAATGGCAGGAGGGCGGAATTTACCTTACAGAGTTAATCCGAATTTTTAAATTATTTTTGTTGTTGAAGTAACATTGCATTATAACATTATATAAGTTTCAGGTGTGCACCACTGAAAATCAACATATGTGATTTACCCATCTCCCCTCCTCCCTCTCCTTTTGGTAACCATTAAGTGGTCTCATAGTCTAAAAGTTTATTTTTCTATTTACTTCATCTATAAATTCATATTTAGTTCTTTTTAGTTTTAGTTAAGGTCAGTTTCAGCAATGAAATTCTGTGACTTTATTCTTTAATTTATGAAGAATAAAATCTTGACATAACAATAGGAAGAGCAAACAAATTGTAGAAATAGAGATACTATTGAGAAAGTTCAGATTAAAAACCAGAAAGGGCAGATTTTGATGTAAAGATTCTCTAAAGGACCAGCAGACATGTGAAAGCTGGAGTCAGTAGTTTAAAAATAAAATATATGTATTTTGAAAAAATTTAAACATAGATAAAATTAATGGGAATTATAATAGTATTAGTAAAAATAAAACTTTTTTTTTAAAGGAGAGAAACTGCTCCCTAATTAATCATGGCCCTAATTAGTCAATCTTTGATGATCTGATAACTTGTCTTTACCCAGCCGACTGTGGGTTTTTTAGAGGTGGCTTCTAACTATAGGTCACATGAATTTCTTTCAGCTTCTGTTACACCAAGAGTGTGAGACAGAGAAGTTGGCTCATTTCTTTTCTGGAAAATGCTGTGGGTCTGCGGTTGTAGGGGGCAATTTTGTTGCCTCTCCATAATCACGGGATGTTTTTAGATTTGTCTTTCCCATACTCACATGCTCTTCATTTCCAAGCATCTGTGGATCTGACTGGGCTAGACAATCTATAAATTTCACTTAGCTGTTATGAAATTGTTCAAATGTTATTTAGAATCAAGTGTTTATCGCCAGATCCTGCCTCTTTTCAACCATTTGATGTTTAATAAATTTCTGCTATTATTTTTTTCCTTAAGAAATACTTCCCTATGATTATGATGCCATCAACATTTGCCTTTTTTGTTGTAACAAAGAGTAAACTGGAAATTTGCTTCGTTTGTTGAAAGGAAAATATTCAAATTAACAATAATAATGATAACAATAACAATAATGATAATTATGAGTCTTATGGAATTTGCTAGATTTAAAAAATATGTACTAGATTTAAGTATTTAGTACATATGTAAGTCTATAATCTACTAGATTTAAAAATATACGTATGTCTAATATTCCTGATAATTATATGAATATGATCTCAATTTTTCAGATAATTATAGAAGTTATTTACTGTGCAGTCACTTCTAAACAGATGATTTTATTCACTCCTGCAGGTAAATTGGAATTAATCAGGCTTTTTACACTCTTAGTCTATGTTGCTATCACCTGTGGCCTTGATCATATTGATGCAGAAGGTGCTTGGGAGTGTGGGTATGGGACACGCATGCCTGATTGTGAACACTTGGAGCATGAGTGTGAGCATGCGTAAGTGTGCACACCTGAGCCTAGAGGTCAGCGCTATAAGGGAGGAGTCACTGAAAGAGAGAGGATGGCTATGAGAAGGTGGCTTTGAGAGGGCTAGTGGTGTCTACAGAAGAGGTGAGACCACGAGAGAATGTCAGAGAGGCCCAGGGAGAGAGAGTAAAGATTTGTGGGGGGTGGGGGCTTGATCACTTGTCAGCCACATGGCACCACCTCTGCTCCCCCAGTCCATGCCTGACTCCTTGCATGCCAGCCTCCCTGCCTGACGTGCCTGTATACCTGGCTCCCTGAGAGTGTTAAAGCCTGTAAGGTCCCTCAAGGGTTCCGGGACTCCTTTATCGATCTGCCCTGTGCTTGCTTGTACAACATACAAAAACATTCAAGTACAAGTTACAGGGTCAGTAGAGGCCCAGAGGAGTGTTTAATTCTACCTTTCTGGGTACATAAAGCTTTATAAGAGAATGGTGAGATGCAAAGCAGTGGAGGAACTGGTATTTAAAGACTAACTTGTAAGGTGTGAACAAAATTATAAGCATCCAGACTTGGTTGAAATAAAAAAAAATACTTGCAACAAAAGCTTCAAGTTAAAATGATATTTATAGTATTCTTGTAAAAAGAGTGAATAATCTTATCATGAATAGGTTAAATATAATCAAAGTGTAAAGTTCCATTTTTTCCGCATTTGATACCTAGCTAATATCATGCTATGGACTTGAGTCATCCAGTGTGAGAGAATGTTAATGTATTTCTGCTATGACTCACCAACTCACAATACATAATTACTGATTGTAGTTTAATATAATTAGCTTCATATTTAATACACACAATGATGTTAAATATTGTTCTGATTTACTAAACTTTGAGTAAGTTCCTTCCCATTATTTAGCATGTTCCATATATCTAAACAAAGGCACATTTCATAGTTAGCTGTTACTACATTTGAATTTTTTACAAGACTAACTATAATAATTGTGCAGGTACTTCTGGCTGTATACTAAAGTTTCATCTTCTTTTGAATAGTTGCTGGAATGTTGAAACTACACTTCCAAGATATCCTTCCATTTGGGTGTGATATGTCACCAGTTTTTGCCAATGGAATGTATAATAAGGTAAATAAAGTATATTTACTTTCAGGCTGATGTGCCTATAATACAATGTACTTCTTCTGTAGTCTTCTTCCTCATCCTTTGGATAATGGAGAGGATTCTGAGGTGTTTTTGGAAGCAGAGATCTGAGGAAGAAGTAGTTCTGAGTTGTCTGTTCACTAGGAATCCTGCTATAGGATATATGCTCTATTACTCTAAGTCCCTGATATCTGTTATAATAGTGTTATCTTAATACAACCCTAACACATAATACTATTCAATCCATAGTTTTTGAATATTAGCCTCTGTGTTCCATATCATTAGACACATGAGACTAGATTTAAAATATGATGCCATAGCTTCATATATATAATTTCCATATTACCACATCTATTAGTTTTCTAATATTTTGGCTTCTCCATTCCTACAATTAGTCCAGGTGAAATTACTAATATGTTAAAATTGAAGTTGATTATTTTATGTAAGCATGTGACTCATCTAATACCAAAAGGAATGGTGTATAATCTCATTTAATGTTCCAAAAGGAATATGAGTGAATATTTTAAGTGATTAGCAGGGTTTTCTTCTTCTTATGTTTTTGTTTTTCCCATTTTTTAATAGAAGAGTATCTTCTTTAGCATAAATATTAGTGAAGCGTGTTCAATATTAGAAACCAGAATCTAATGTTATCTTGACTATATAACAAACTCCATTAATAGTGTTATTTTGCCTGTGAGAAGCCACAGCTATCTTCCAATAAATAATAAACTCTTCTAGCAACTTCTTATTGTTCATGTGCATTATTTGCTTTTACTTCTTGATTTGAACACTTAGTCTGTAGTACTTTTGGCTTCTTGGTCTGTTCATTAAGGAACAGACAGGACCAGCTAGACATGAAGTTAAACTGAACTTACCTAGTTGTTTTGAGACTTAAAGTCATGTTCGCTGAAGGGCTTAAATAACTTCTATTCTCTGGTAAGAATATATTTACAGATCAACATTAGTCTTATTTGCCTTATACCAGATCAAATATTGTGTGGGTGGTAAATTCTAGGAAATGTGAAGAATTTTAAAATACTCGACCATGGTTACTAATATGGAAATGCCCATAATTAGAGGAAACAGCAGTTTATGGTAGAAACTGTTTATGGTTGAGAGCAGGAGTTTCGACCCTTTCCTGTATATTTCACCCCAACTGGTGATGGTCTATTGGTCTGTGGGTCCAGGCTCGGCCAGGGGCCGAGCCAGAGTTCTTAGTGAAGCAGTGAGAAAGGTCATGTGTGGCATATCAGCAAATCTGGGACACCCACTTGTCTGGGTTGGGGAGGATGTGGAGGCTGGGGTCAGAAAAGTGGCTTTTGCTTGTGTTTAGACAGTGCCAAAGCATCTCAGACTGGGGTTTTATTTTGTTTTTGTTTACAAGCAGTTGGTTCAGACTCAAGTAAAATTGTGGTGTCATAACCTCTAGTAAGATTTCGAGCATGTTTTATTTCATCCAAGCTTGGTCTCTTAAGAATACAGTTTTTATTTTTAGAAATAATGGTATTTTGAATTTTGAAGGATGAAAAGGTAACAAGTTCACCTAAATTTCATATCTTTCGTATGTATATTAATTAAAAATAAATGTGCTCTTTCTTTCTAAGAAGGATAAGAATACAACATAAAGGAGATCTATTTTCCTAAACATTTTCTTTCATGGCATGTTTTTTTGTAAATTTGGCCAGCTGATTTATTTCTTGTGGGTCTGTCTTCTATCTTGAGTGTTACCCATGTAGGCAAGGATACTAGAATCAGCAAAAAAATCAGTGAAACCTTTCCCCCACTGTATCAGGTGTGTGTAAATACATGGCTGTATTTGTGTAGATCTTTTGTCTCTCTCAGAGGATTTAAGTATTTTTTCCCCATGAAACATAAAAGCATAGAATAAGTAGCTGAGAGATCTGGGGAAAGAATGCTAAGAAATCAGTTTTACAAGTGTTGGGACACATTTAGCACAAAACTATAAAATATCTAGGTCTATAATTGGCTTGTAAATATTAATTTTAGTTACTTTGAAATAACAGTTTAGTATCAAATGATTAAAAACACTAATTTTAGTGAGCATAAAATGAAATATGGTCTTCATGTATCTGTCCAGCAAATCAAAAAACATCTTTGGAAGAAAGGTAGTAGGAAAGAGGAGACCTCCATTAAAGACTGCATTTCTCAATCTAGTATATGTGTCCTAGCACCTTGATAACAACTAGAAAAAGGCAGTAAAAAAGCAGGAAATTGAGAAAATAAAAGGTACTTCTTTTTTTTAATTTTATTTTTTAATAGTATTTTTATTGAAGTGCCATTGGTTTAAATCACAGTTAGTATTTTGGAAGTATAGGATCTCCCCCTTCAGATGTAGTCCCCGTAGCACACCCACCCCCAAGGTACCCATATTCTTCCATCACAGACCATTGCTCTCTCTCCACAGCCTGTTCTTATCCCTCCCTCCCTCCCTTGGATGCTTCAGTTCTGTGATGAGCTTTCAATGGTTGGTTGTAAAGCTTGTCTTTGTCTGAAGGAAAGGATAATTCTTGACTTGTGACCTGTTTTAGCTTTAAGACAACTCAGATTTCAGATGGGCAGAACAGTAAGGCTGGAGATCAGACGATTTGGTTTAAAAAAAAAAAAGAGATGTTTTCACTGGTAGTCAAATCAGTGTATTCAGAAAGCAGCAGCTGAAATTGGTATTAAGAGCTTGGGAATTTCTTCCTGAGGTCTTTTATTCAGGCACCAAACTGAAAGACTTCAACTGCATCCATCCTTTGTTTTTCCTTTCTATATCAGGAGTCGGCAAACTCTTGAACCAAATCCACCCACAGTTTCTTTTTATGAGTAAAGTTTAATTGGTACATGGCCATGTTTATCTATTTATGTATTGTCTATGGTACGGTTATGATACAATAGTAGAGTTAAGTAGTTGGGACAGAGACGATAAGACATGCAGAGACTAAAATATTTACAATTTGGTCCTTTAAAGAAAAGGATTTATGCCTGTTTCAGGTGAAAGATATTTTTAATTTTTGTTGATTCTTTAACTCCAGCATATCAGTCAGTCCCTCACCCTCATGCTTATCTTGTCATTTCTAGCTCTATCAAGTTATTTCTGAGGTGTAATGAAAGTTCTCACATGCAGTGTCAGATGCACAGGCTTGCTTTGAACCATGTAATGCCATGCTTTCTGTTTTATTTTCATTCACTCTGATAGGGCCCTATCTTATAGTCAATATAGAATACTGAATCAATAATGTTATGGGTGTGTTTTATGATCCTTCGATTTCTTTCTGGTCATAAGCAATAAATCACTAGATACACTCTTCTAAATGTATCTGAAGTTTCTGCTAGGTGTAAATAACCCCTTTTACTTGTCCCCATCTATTGTCACCTGTCTTTCTGCATAGGACATTTTTTGGTAATTCTGTAATTATCCACTTTGTTCTCACCTTCCACTGACTCCAAATTTCATTTGTAAACCTAGGAATTTTAATATGAATAATGATCTCAATACCTTTAATTTTTATATTTAAAAATTATTTTCAGGTTGACAATATGAATTGATGTTTGCAACAGTGTTTGCTTCTGGGAAAGGCATCTAATTGGCTAGAGGCAAGGAGCAGAGGAAAACTTAAATTTTTTAAAGAAATACCTTTCATAGCTTTGAAACTTTGCATCATAAATGCATTAATTACCTATCACTATGTAGCAAACTACCACAAATTTAGCAACTGAAAATCACACACATTTGTTATCTGAGAGTTTCTGTGAGTCAGGAACTTAGGAATGGCTTAGCTGGATTCTTTGCATTACCGTATTATAGCTGTGATTAAATTACTGGCCAAGGCTGGAGACTCATCTGAAGACTTGATTGTGGAAGAATCTGCTGCCAGTCCTTACATGGCGGTTGACAGGATTCAGTTTCCTTAGAACTATTAGAATGAGGGTCTCAATTTTTTGTTATTTTCTGTGGGCTTTAACCCACTGTTTTTTTCTTCAACAGCTTATTTCATTAAAGCATGAAAGCTGAGATAGCAACAGATGTCTGCTAGCAAATTGAAGTTAAATTTTATGTCCAAATGTGGAAGAGATAACCATCACTTTTGCCGTAGTCTATTAGAAAAGTCATTAGGCTATGCCTCACTCAAAAGGAAGGAATTACAGAGAGGCATGAACACCAGGATTTGGGGATCATTTTATATTCTATTTACCACAACATGTGTTTATTTTGTAAAATAAAAATGCCTTCAGAGATACAAGACCTTTAAATGAAAATGAAAGTCTCAGCATAATGTGTGAAATACGATTCCACTTTCGTAAACAAAAAATAACATGTGCTTATATACATATGAATATATATACAGTGCATACAAAATTATGGGGATGATACAGATCTAATGGTTAGTGTCTTTATATGTTCAAGCTGCTATAAGAGAACACCATAGACTGTGTGGTTTATCAGCAACAAATATTTAATTCTCGCAATTCTGGAGTCTGAGAAGACCAAGTCAGTGTCACCAGCAGACTTAGTGTCTAGAGAGAGCCCACTTCCTGTTTCATAGATGGCATTCTTCTTGTTGTGACCTCACATGGCAGGCAGGGCAAAGGAAGTCATTGTGGCGGCTTTTACAAAGGGTATTAATCCCATTCGTGACGATTCCAACATCATGACTAAAGCACCTTCCAATAAACCTACCTCCAAGTTCTATCACCTTGGGATTAAATTTCAACATATGAATTTTAAAGGGACACAAATATTCAGACTATTTTAATGGATGGGAGTGATGTAGGAATGGATAGAAAGAAACTTATATAGTTTAATTTAGCTCTTTGTTTTCTTCTCTAAACCAGGAGAAAGAAATTATGATCATTTTATAAAACTCTCTCTCTCAGACTTCAGTGGTTTTGAGTGTTTTTTAAACACACTTTAAGGTTTTAAGAAATAATAACATGTCACGGACATTTAAGAAAAGAATTTTTGAAAATTGTGAAATTTAAAAATAATTTGAATTTGAACATTGCATTATTTTCTTTGTCATCATTTTTCCTATTCTTCTGAAATATCTCTGTGGAGGTATTAAAAAGTAATAAAATTTTGCAGAATGCAATTTCCAGAGTAGGTTTGCCAAATTTGACTTTATGACTGTATTCCAGGAAAAGAGAAAAGCAAAACTCAATAAGGAAATGGTCTGCAACTAAATTTCAATAAATGTCCTAGAGCATGGAGCAAGAGCCTTTGTACATTGATTTAGTAGATTTTCTTTTGCAGTTTTGAGCACATTATTCCTTGCAACTTATCCTGATGATGTGACATCAGTAGATGAATGACCATTTACTGCATGAGTTCTAAAGTTCCATATTTTCAAATTGAGTAATAACTGTCTGATGGGGAAAGAATGACTGTGTAGCCACAGAAAAATGGAAGAGAGATGAGTGTGCTGTTCAGGACCTGATTGCTATATGAGCCAGTCAGCCCATCCTCCTAGCTCAGCTCTGGGTCAGAAGGACTGACCTTGTAGGTTGCACTACCCAAGCCCCCAGGTCGTCTCGCCTTTGCTAGTTTCATCTATGGCAGATAAACAGGCGGGAAGAAAGGAGAGGTCTTTCTTTCTCTGCCACTAGCAGCAGCTCTGATAGTGCTTGTGTTGTCTTCATGGTCTTAGTATCATGGGCTCTAGCTCCATCTCTTTTATTCCCCAGATTAGAAGGAGCAGTGACTACCTGATATTGTCTCCTCACTGAAGTCTATTGGGCTTTTTCAGATCTTCCATCTTTCATCAACTTCCTAAGTTAAACTCTTTCTTTTGAATGTACCTGAAGTGGTTTTTAATTTACTGGATAGACTTTGCATACTGGATAGACTTTCCCATACAGGGAACACGAGAATTTTTTGGAGATTATGAACAAATCAAAGATCCATAGTCCTTTCTCTTTGACATTGTGTTCAGAGAGTTTCAAATAAATAAAAAAAAAAAATAGCAACTTTTCCTTTGCCCCAACACTTTATCTGTTTCAAAGGTCAGTGACTGCTCACACTCTTCCAGAGCAGTTGATTTCTATGAATGTTTGACTGATGGAGCTTGTTCCTATCCTTTGTTGAAATTTTCTGTAAGTTCTCAGTGAACACAGACAATTTCCTTTTCTTAGTGGAGGGGAGATGTTATTTCTAGATCAATAATTTTAAACTGAATATGTGAGGGAGATGAGAACAAGGGAATTCATAATGAAATGGGAAAAAATGACTTTTGGGATAAGAGTAAGAAAGAAGGACAATGACATAGAATTAAGCGGCATTTGAGAAGGGCAAGAACTTTGATTAAAAAGAGAGTAAAAAGCCTACTTTCACAAACATGTTATTTGTAAAGATTAACACCTTTCAGATAAAAAACATAATAAGTACAGGAAATGATGTTTACTACATATGTTGCAAAATTAGTAACCACAATTGTTCATTAGAAAAAGAAAGGAAAGCATTTCAAATTGAAAGCAGTATGTTTCACAAATGCGCAGCAATAGCACAAACTTGATGTAGGGAAGGAGGCAAATCACATGAACTTGGTTTATGTCACTGTAAAATGCCTAGTTTCAAAATGTTTACTTATCATCTTGTGAGCTAAGCACCTGGTTAACTGGCATGCTAGGCAAGGTCAAACCTTGAATTAGGACTTGTGTAAGTCACAGATCTGCTCACTGCTTTCTGGCATGAAATATAAAGAAGACAAAGCCTTTCTAAAATGTCTTAAGGCATTATTGCAATACACTATACTATTGCCCTTGAGAGCAAGGACTTTACTGTTCGGCCATCTCAGTTCAAATGCTGCTTAGGTCACTTCCTGATGGAGCACCATCAGGTTAGTCAACCTCTCTGAGCCTCCTTGCAAAATAGGACAGAAATAGCATTGCTGTCAGAATGTTGTGAGAATTAAATGTGTTCATAATGCAAAACTTAGACCAGTAACTGGGACTTAGTAAGCATTCCATAAAGGTTAGATATTACTATCATTTAGATGAAATAGTGGCATTTGGGGAAAAAAATGAATGGACCTCAAGGTGCTTATGTAAGTGTAACCAGGCTGAGTCCAAAGTCCAGTAAAGGTGGTGCCCCCTGGAGAGGGTTTGCTGATGAGAATGAATAGCCCCAGGGAAAAATGCTAAGTTTGCAGTTTGGGGTGGAGAGTCTGATGAGAAATAAAAGGGACTGAAGGAGAAGGGGAATTCAGTCACCATGCTGAAGGAATAGAGGAAGCAGTTGCCATGATGTAAGAAAAGAAGAAGCAGTGGCAGAAAATGTAGCCGCAAAGATTGAGTTTAGAAATCAGATGCCAGAAGTTTTTGAGCCGCCAGGATATAGAATTTCGGATTGAGCATTTTTGGAATCTTCAGTGACTTTGGGGCCAGCGACTTTGGAGGCTTTGCAAGTAGCCAAGTGACAGAAACTGCTCCCAGTTTTGTTTTTACTGCAGCCAAAGGAAGAAGGCAGAGGCCCAAAGTGGGCACCTTTCTAAAATGTGTGAGTGCAGTCTGTTGGGCTGTCTGGCCGCTGTAGTTGCTGTTTGCAGTGTTGTTGGCCTGGTGCTGTGCTGGGGCACCATGGCAGTTTTGGGAGCATCTCCAGTTGTGTTCAGTGTCATCCTCGTGAGTTGGAACCTGGCCTACAGTCTGATGGTTGCACATCTGCAGAAGAAGGAAGATGCCATTTTGGAAACGTGGCCTATTGTTTGGAAGAGGAGCGCCACATCAGCAGTGGCAGGAAGACGCCACCTTTGTAACTTTTCTGGGACTTAAAGGACTGGACATTGCGTTAAGTAAGGTAAACGGCCATATGTTGACTTTAGTAATTCTTTGCTTTTTCCTGTTTGTTAAATAAATCCCATTGTTATTGTTCCCTAAGCCTGAGTAGTCTTGCAATTGTGTGCACGGGTACAAAACCAAGATAGTGACCGGTAAGCAATTTGGGCACTGAGTTTGGCCAATTTTGAAGCTCCGTTTGCCCAGTATCAGTTCTGGCACCCAACGTGGGGCTCCTCTTTTGGCCATTATCATAAGGAAAATAAGTTAAAAAGTGAAAGCCAGATGTCAGATGGCTTCACTCATCTGTGGAATATAAATAGCCAAAAACATACACAGGCAAATTGTGGTAGGAATAAATCTTGAACTCAATAAAAGATTATAATGGTTATTAGAGGGAATAGGGAGGTGGGAGGGAGTTGGGGTATAGAGGCAGAGAGTGAGTGGAACATTGTGCACATATGGAAGAAGAAAAATGTAACCCCGAAAATGAAACTTAAAATTTAAAAAAATATTAAAAGTACTGTATCATTTAGAAATGATGCCTATGATTTTAAAATTTGCATTCAATTCAAAGCATCGGAAATGTACTTCAGATAGATATATTAAGTCCCATACCGTATTAAATGTAGGAAATCAAGTTTCTTGATGGTTTATAACTTGCTCTACCTTAGAAGCAAAGGAAAAGGAAAAACACACCCATGATGAAAACTTAGAGATTTGACAAATTGGCAGTAATAAAAAAACATTTAAAAATAAAATTCCTTTCTTTGAGCACATTCTGTACCTACATGATGAAGAGAAATGTAAATGTTTGCCACAGGAATAAAGAAAGGAAAATAACAGGGATTGTGAAGCTGCGCAAAATTAAGTCACAGCATTTAGATGGACAATATATTGAGATTAGGTCTGTGGTTTACATTCAGCTTATGTCTCCTCCATTTCCTGAGAGTTTTTAGCTTATTGAAGTCAAATCATATTTTTTGCAGATGGAAAATTGTGAGCTGTTTCCAGAAATAAGTGAATGCCCTAATTGGGTAACATCACCTTTTCCATGAGAAGTATACATGAAACTAAAAAAATAGTTTGAATAGAAACTCTGTTTCTTTCCCTCCCCAAGCCCCTTCCTCACAATGGATGGTGCACTCAGTCTTCATATTAACCCACATGACAACTCTAATCTTGAGGACAGCCATTCTGTCACTGCCACTGTTGGGATGCCAGTTTAGTAGCAGTTTCTGACCAAGTCCTATTATAATTACTTAGGGAGTTGACAACAGCTGTGCAGGATCTCCCATGTGAAAACTCTGGAAACAACCCTGGCACTATTTCCAAATGCAATTAAGATTTAGGAAAGTGTAAATGACCATGCACATACTTTCAGGGAATTTACAATCACACTTTCTCCCTTCCAGAACAAAGTTAAACTTGTTAATTCAAATGAGTTATTTCCATGCCTGAGTCATCGGGCTGGAAAGTTTACATGCTAGTGTGGGCATGGTGCATGATTCTTCTAGGAAAAAAGAGGAAGCATATCAGTGTGATTTTGAGCTCATAAGCATTGAGCAATGGCACATTTTCCTGTTACTGCTTCTTCAGAGTGAATCCATTGATCTGCCTGCAGCACTTTTGGCCAAACACAAGTCACATTTTCACACCAATCCCCCTCTTGAGAATTTTAAAACAACCCCTGCCTTTGGCTAATTTAATGCTTCCACCTCCTCTGTGCAGTGATAGCACAGAAAATGTATTAGAGGTTACTATAGAGCAATATTTACAGAGCTAGAAATAAAGAGCTCAAACACAGTTCTACGAGCAATGAGAGTGAGTGGCCGTTACATGCTGGGTCTGAAGAGAGAAGGCTGGGGGGCTCCAAAGCCCAGTCTGGTGTCTCTCCTGGTTTTATTTGTATGTTTTGCAGAATTGCTACCACATTACTACTCCTAGACTCCCTGCTACCCTGAGATTCTGTACCAGAAACTAAGAGTGATGAAGGGCTCAGTGCAGCCAAGGGAAGTGTGATTAAGCATAACTTCTTTTTAATCACTAGTTTACAAGTGCAAATAATGAGAGCAATGAGGTTTGGTGATGGACAGCAATGGACAAAACTGTTATAGGAGAGGAAACTGGACTCAAATGGGATAACTAGTCCCCTTTTTCTGTGTAGGAAAACCAGAGTGACTCCATTTTATATGGATGCCATCTTAGACCCATCACCAGTAATGGCCTACCCTGGAAAGTTAGCCAATTTGCCCATTGTTTCTTTCATTTGTATTAACCTGTACTCATGATCCACAGAGTGCTTTATTAATCTTAATAAAACAAATAAGGCATGCTTCCCTGTATCCCCTGTATACCATCATTATTTTATACAAGAGTGATCACATGTTTAAGCAGGGTAGAAAAGGACCACTCTGGGCATAGAGGGGTATGGACCTGCCTTGACCCCAGGTTCTGTTCAATAATTTCTGTGTTGAGGACCCCTGTATGTAAGCTGCCCTTAATAAATTTTAAGTGTGAATAATGGAGATGGCTGTTTTATTCTTTGAACTCAAATACTTTCTCAATTTGAGGAAACTTATTCATTCTCAAAACTGCATATTCTGTTCACACAGATTGCATGAACTACCCCACTTGAGAAAGGTTTTCTCTTCTACTGTTATGGAAGAAACAGCATCTCACCTACAAAGTCTTCCAGGGTCATCCAAAAAGAAGTATTGTCTCTGTCCTCTAGATTGTCATAGAAATTTAAATATGCTCTTTTTCATGGTAATTTGTATTAGTTCTCCTTCTGATTTGGGTGAGAGTTGGAGGAAAAGAAAAAAAAATGCAAGACTTAAAAACAAATTTAAGACTTGATAGTTACAAATAAAATTATTTTGATAGTCTGACCAAAGAAGGCCTCTCTAAGGACGTGTTATATAAGCTAAGACTTAAAGAATGTGTAAGAACTGGCTATAAAAGCAGGGAAAAGAATGTGTCAGATAAACAGAATATCTGTGCAAAGGCCCTGAAATCTTAAAGAAGATTAAGGACTTGGATGTTATTTGAGAAACAGAATGTAGGCTAGTTTGACTGGAACTCAGTGAACATTCCACAGCAGAAGAAAGACTGACAACTACATCTAATTTTGTTACAGGGCAACCCCGACATGCAATGGGTTGCCTCACTGTGGGTCCTCATCTGTGCGCTTAAAAGGGACTTATAATAAGACTCAACTGCAGGCACACGTGCAAAAATATTAATAAAGGGTTTATTTAAAAAAGGAGGGGAAATGAAGAAATGAATAACTCAGGGAAAAAGAATAAATCGGTAAACGCGTCCTACCAGTTCTGCTGAACTGGAACCCCCAAGAGCATGCTGTAGCCCAGCGAGAAGCCAAGAGACCAAGAGACCCCCAAGGCCCACATGTCTGCTTAAATACCAAACCTGGCTGCTTAACTTCACCCTCAGTTCCCAGCAATCCTCTCTTCGGTGATGATGGCATTGTGGGATTTGTAGTCCTAGGTGTTTTGGATCTCTTTGGTCTGCGGTGGGGTGGGGTCCATAAAACCTATCTGTGGAGTTTGTTCCAGACGTCCTTTTCCCCCCAACAATTTCATTGGTCAAATGGTTAAAAAAGAAATCATTTTCTCCTAAAATATATTTCTCAACACAGTAGATATCAATACCATTCACCGTACTTTGTCCAACACAGAAAATACAGAAACCATTTCTTAATTGCTAAAAAAGTTGAATCAAAAAATTTAATTGTCAATTAAAGATATCTCTACTTAAACTTGAGTTTTGTTTATAATATCTATAAAATTTTATGAAAGCATTTCCATTTAAAAACATACATTAAAATCCAATACAACATAATCATTTTTGGAAAATGTACTCCCTTTTTATTATTTTAAGGGAATTATGGCTTACCAAATATCTTTACTACTACTCATATTTTTCAGTTTTGTGAATCCTGTATATTCAACCTGTAAATTCAATCTAGAGAGAAAAGCAATATGTAAGTAAAGTACTTCTCAGTGTAGTCACAAAAATATTTTTAATTAATTCTGTTAAAGTTTATAAAGTTGAAGATATGTTTTAGTTTGAATCCTGATGTTATGATGCAGCTGAGCAAGAGGTGGCCACAAGTCTGGGGCAGGCACTAGGAGGAAGGCTGGAGGCAAAAACACTAACACTCTTTTTTAATGTTTTTTTTTTTAAACTTTTTATCTTTAGAAATTTTATTTTTTACGCTGACATGAGTGCCCCACCCTAATTCCCTTCCTTCACTCTTCTGGGGTCCATTAGTCCCCAAGTGCCTCCCTTTCCACCTACAGTCCTAGGAGGGTGCTAGGTCTCAAGGGTCTGGGTTGGGTGGCCTCACCCCCCAGTGATACCCACAGTCCAGAGTGACTGATGTCTCCCTCATTTCCCCAGGGGGACACAGAGTGGAAACTTCCAGCTCTGGGAAGTAAGAATTACACAGTCTTTTACAGTCTTTCTCTGTTCTTTGGAGTTTGTTTTTTTTTTTTTTTTTTTTTTAACAAGAATAAAAGTAGATTTCAGGGGGAAAGGAATTATTCATCTAGGCCAAAAGAAATATGATATATAAGCATGTACTTGGTAACTATCAGGAATTCATTTATTTAGTTGATGAAACGGCAATGAACCAAATTTCCTGTCTTCAAGAAATTTGGATTCTAATCGCAAGGTCTACGTAAAACAGTTGACTAATAATTATGTAACATTATGTAGTTATAAATGTATTAAAATACTGGATTGTCTGCTCATAGTTTTAATGATCAGTGTACTTATATTCATATTTGGCTGTAGTGAAAACTTTAAATTTTGTTTTTTTAGTAAAAATTGGAGAATATGCTCCTTTGTAAAATATTGTCAACATAGTTTGCTTCCTGTATTAAGAATAATTTGAAAAGCAACTTGGAGCAAAAGAAAACAGTATTGAGCAGTTATTGTTGGTTTTAGTTTGCACAGTTTTTTTCAAATATATGAATACAGATTTCTGAAGAAAGATCTTGTCTCTTTAACTTCCTGTTTAAGTAGTAAAACAGAAATCTAGAGAGGTCTACTATGACAAAACGATAATGGCAGCTTATTCGCTGGAGAACTTTTCTTCCCCTGCCCCTAAGCATAGCCTCAGGAAGATGAAACCCACACTCCAGCATATGTATGCATTTTGCTGAAGATGCCAAAAATGCATAATCCAAATCCCAATCTTATAAATTGGGAGTTACACTGGAAAACCTAATAAAATGAATAAAAATTACAAGAATAAAAATCAGTGTTTGAGATCCCCAAAATCAATCGTTTGGAATAGAAACTGCTAGAAACAAAATTCAATAACATTTTAAAAATTCACTCCTCAAAAACAGTCACTAGATGGAAAATTCTATTCTTATTATAGAAGAAGATTATAGAATATTATAGAAGAAAGAAGGAGCACATAAAGATCCTTCTTTATATTGTTGGGAAAATAAAATGTTCAAATAAGTAGCCCTGCTCCATAGTGATTTGTTTTGCCTGTTGGGCAAGACAGTTATATGTGCTTTAGAAATAGTGAAGAATTTAGAATATCCAAGAAAGAATCTTTTCAGTTCATTTTCATTCCATAGAGTATTTTTCACATTAATGGGCAAAGTCTTTATTCTGGACTGAAAGGCAATCTAGCAAGACAAGATTAGTATTGAGACACCAGTCTAATCAGATTTACTTGCTAAATTTATGAGCACAGATGCAATACTTAAGCTCCTGTTTTCTGTTAGTGTTATGTTAGCACAATATCAGCTATCTACTTTAATGAAGCTTTTCAGAAACTGAGTGCAGTCTTAGTGGGTCAATGTAATTTTCTTGCATTGATGTGAGATTCAGTAAAATGTAATATATCAAAGGACAACTCTTCATTAATATTTTCCCTTCTTCATATCTCTTTATTCCCTTCTTCATATCATATCTTCAAATCTATCTCTTCTTCATATCTATTCCCTTCTTCATATCTATTTCTTCATATCTATTTCCCTTCTTCATATCTATCTATTTTCCCTTCTTCATATCTATTCTTTCTTCATATCGATTAGTAATTTAATATTCACTTTCCAGGCATTCCAAAGGCCCTGTGAGCCGTTATGGGCAGAAACAACTTTTTGAATGGACATTTTTTTCAGTGCTGTTCTGTTACACCAGCGATCCTAGGAGCAGTGGCTTATTCGTAAGTCTCCACAATCTCCTCTTGCTCTGGTATCTATATGTATCTGCTGAAGTTTTGGGTTTTATCTCCCTTTGATCCTTGTAACTGCAGTCCTTTTTCTAAACCACTTAGCTTTACTATTCACATTGCTTTGATTCCTTCATTGCCCATATCAACAACATAGGACATTTGTACTTAGTAGATTATACTGAAGCTTCAGAATTGTCTGGAGCTACAGCAGTACTCACTACAAGCCAAGAATTAAATTGAATAGGTCCTCTCAAGGCCTCTGTTAGGCCCCTCACTGTTTCTTACTCTGGCTCTTATTGCTGTGGGCTTGCTACCTTTACTTCCGGTTCCTGCCTTCCTTCTGCTCTGCCCTTCCCCTGTAATCTTTTGTATTCATTTTAGTAGTTTGCTCTGACTTTAAAGCAAAATACCACAGACAGCAGAATTTACACAAGAGAAATTTATTGTCACCCAGTCTGGAGGCTGGAAGTCCCTGATCATGGTGCCACCAGGTTCCGTTTCTTCTGAGGTTTCTCTCATTGGCTTGCAGCTGACCGTCTTTTCCCCGTGTCTCACATGGGTTTTTGCTCTGTGCAGGAGCATCCCTGGCGTCAGCCTTGTGACTTAATCTTTTCTTATACGGACACCAATGAGAGGGGTTAGAGCACACCCTAACAGCCTCATTTTAATTACCTTTAAAAATGTCCTATCTTGATATAGTCACATTCTGAGGTATTGGAATTTAAGGTCCCAGTATGAATTTGAGGGAGAGTGGAGAAAAAATTCTATCCATATCTCCCAAGCCCTTTTTCTTCTTCTGTTTCATTATCAGCCTCCAATCCTCAAGTTTCAGTTCCATTTTTAAAGCAGAGTAACTTTGTTTTCCATTAAACACTTCTCTCTGTGTTCACAACAAAGTGATTTAAAGTGCTGAACTTTTTAGCAATACATAGCTCAGGCAAGTGCTTTGAAATTATAGTCTGTCGTATAACATAAATCATTTTGATGATAGTATTTGTGTACAGAAGGTACACGTCATGGCTTATTCTCCTTGTCCTGAAGTTCACTCAGAGCTACTGAATGGGTTGGATTTGACTGAGAATCTTGGTTTTTCCCTCTGTGAACTCATGTATTGTCTCTTGAGTTTACTTGCTTGAGTTACACAATAAAATCTTGTGTAGGTAATAATTCAGAGAGAAAAGGGAAATCTCACAAAAGTTTAGAATTCTCAATATTCTTTTCTTGTTTTAAAATATTTGGGTACTATGAAGTCCATGTTTATTTTCCTTTTCCTCTTTATAAAAATTAAAGACTATTTTCTGGGGGGCAAGGGGACATTAATCCCTAACCTCACAATCCCCTAAAGTTGTTCTTATTAATTTTGCATTTTGCCATCTTATCTTGGTTGACATTGGTATACATATTGGCAATCTCCTTGGCCAGCCCCCAGATTTATTTATTTATTTGAAGTTTTCAACAATATTTTAATGACTATTTTCAGAGATTGACAATTTATGCCAGAAGTATTGAACCACATATCTTAATTTTACACTTTCTAAGACAATTCTGTGAAAAATTGTGGGAAAGGAAATCTAAGATATATGTAGAAGTGTAGAGATATTTTTAGTCAATATCTGGAATGCTTTATGAGCTTGTAAATTCTTTGCCAGGCCCAGAATGCTATATTTCTTTCTTTCTTTCTTTTTTTTTTTTTAGTATATATATTTTTTCTTAATTGTTATTTTTATTTATGTCTTTTACATTACTGTATATTCCCCATAGGTTTCCCACCATCAGTTCACCCGTGTACCGTCACCACAGTCCCCTGTGCTCCCCTCTCCCCTGCTATGAGCCCCAATCCTCCCCCCTCTGTCACTGATAGTCCTAGCCCCCAGATTTAGATCGGGAAAGAGAGGCATGTCAGTTGGGGTCACAGACAGCAGGAGGGGCTTCACAGAAGGTGGGAGGTACTGAAGGGAAGGAGTCTTGAGTCAATGACAAAGGAGAGCAAATTATTGAGATACTGTTCCAGGAAGCATCAAGCAAGTGAAAATTTTGGGAAAGAAATGTGACATTCATGAATCAAGAAATAGTTCAAAAGGTGAATCAAGATGAATAGTCCAGCCAGAGAGGCAAAAGAATAAAACAAGAGGGCCAAAGGCCAAAGGAAATAAACATAGACAGGTTGAAGCCTGGTTCAGGAACAAACCTTTGATTGTGATGATACTTCCTTTATGCACTTTTTAGTATGTATCATTAAGACCCAGTTAAAATGTCATGAGGACTGGAATTTTTGGACTTACCTCTGTATAACAAAAATGATTGTATTATAGGTATCTAAGTGAACTACTTGGTTATTAGGTTCTTAGTTATTTTTTCCCTAAGTCATTATGGTAGGGAAAAGAGACAAAATATAATCAGCAGTTCATTTTTATTTTTTTAAAAAAGATTTATTTATTTATGCATACAAGCTGGGATGCAGGCCAGAGGTGTGGGGCAGTGAGAGGGTTCACCAGAGACAGAGTGGGGAGCAGAACAGGCGGATCGACCGAAATACACTGCTGAGGGGAGCAGCGGACAAGGCAGGAGAGGTCTGCTGCTGCCATGTGGGACTCTCCCTGGCCCGGGTTCGAACTCGTGTCACAGCTGCCAACAGCTCCACAGGGCTGTGCTCAACCCGTTATGCCACCAGGGAGGCCTCAGTTCATTTTTATTGAGATCATTTTGAATGTACAATTCCCACTGTACAGATGAGAGAATGGAGGTACAGAAATTTTAACTAATTTTGTGTTGCACAAGTAAGCAGTATAGCAAAAATTAGAAATGATTACTATTTAATATGTCAAGGCAAAAAATGATACAATATAAATAAATGAGGATCCTGTGAATTTTGCTTGCATGGGGATCAAAGAGATCTCCTCTAATGAGATGATTTATCGCCTATGGATCACCTCACAACTTTGTGCTCTTTTAAGTATTACCTCTGATTGTGCTCCCCCATAAATATTTCAGTTAACACTGTTCTTATTATATATACACTGAAAGTAATACATAAAGAATGATATCCTGATATTTTTTTCAACCAATAAACCCTGGATCTTTATGGACCTTCCCAGTCCATAGGCCTGGAGTGTTCTATTCAAGTTAATGTTTGTTTCAGAACTTCTATGTGTCATGTGCTATGATGATTCATTCATAACTTGCACTGAAAATTTTATGGAATTAATAGGATTGGATGACATATTAAAATACACATAGTAATTTTACACATCAGTCTATTTGGATATTAAATGTTTTTCCGTGAATAGTTCTTCCTGTATGAATTACCCTAAAGATAAAAGTAGAGTGGGTTAGAAAGATTAAATTGCTTTTATTGGTATGATTCTTTTTTTTTTTTACTTTTTAAAAAAATATATATATTTTTATTGTTATTTATATCTTTTACATTTTGTATTCCTCTTGGGTAACCCACCACCAATTCACCTGTGATCCATTTCCATGGCCCCTTGTGTCCTTTTCTACTCCATTTTGTATTGGCATGATTCTTTAATAGAACTCCCCAGAAGAAAAATACAACAGAATGGAAATGTGATTAACTTTCTTCCCCAATCATTTACCATCTGTTTTTTTAATATTTTCCATTTATATTTATGTTATATGGCCATATGACTAAAAAAAAAGTCTTTAAATATGTCTACTACAAGTAAAGGTAAGGGAAACCATGGCTAATGCTCGTACTCAGGGAATGGGGAGTTGTGGCTAATGGAGATTTTTGAAAAATGTTTTGTCATTCTGAATACTAATTATCGTTACACCTGCCTGTGGATGTGAAAGGTAAGGGCATTGAAGAGATCAGTTATCAATACATTAAATCACTTCTCCATGGGCTTTTATTAAATGAAAACAGAATAAAAATATAACATTATTTTACATAAAATATGTATTTCTAATTATCTAAGGAGAAAGCTTCCTTTTTTCAATTGGATATTTTTCAATATTTTGGTTTATTAAAGTTTTATTTCATCATTACTAGTAGAGGTGGTAGAGGCTTGCCTCAAGTTACTTTAATTTCTGTGGTGTGATTTCCTCTGTAAAAGGAGAAGTGAGTAGAATCTACTTCAAAGCCCTGTTGTGAAGGTTAAATAAGATCTGCTATGTAAAGGGCTTAACAAGCGCTGGGGGCGTGTAAAAGCTCAGTGGAAGTGGTCATTCCTGTCCAGGTTACAAATAACATCGATCACATGTCGGTGGGGCACACCCATGTTGCCCTGCGTAACAGATTGCATTGGGGGCAGAAATGGGTCCAACAATGTCTTGCATACCGCTGCTTTTCTTACAGTGTGACCTAACCTGCCTGGGGTACAGTGGAGCTCCCAGACCCCAGTGGTCATAGAGAATCAACTAGCCACCTGCTTGACCCCGGCAAGCATTCATGAGAGCAGTGCTCACATGCTGATGTCTGGCCATTCCTTAGGGATCTCACCAATGTCACTTCAGTTAGGGGTGCCTGTGAACTCTAGTCTAGTCCTAGCATGCTCTGCAGGCCGCTGGGAAGCCCAGTCTTCAGAGCCAGTGGGAGCTCCAGCTGTGGACCACATGGGCAATAAGGACGATAAGCTAAGCCTGTGGACCCTGTATGCCCTGGGAGTGGGGGGAGGAGAAGGAGGGAGGGAGGAAGAGAGAGAGAGAGAGAGAGAGAGAGAGAGAGAGAGAGAGAGAGAGAGAGAGAGAGAGAGAGAGAGAGAGAGAGAGAGAGAGAGAGAGAGAGAGAGAGAGAGAGAGAAAGCGCAAGCGCACAAGAGCACGTGCACCAAGGTGGCCCTATAGCTCCTGTTTGTCAGATGAACTCCCTGCTCGTCCTGAACCCCCAGCAAACTGCCACAGTAGCTGTCTGTGGGAGGCACTCCTAAGGATACACACTTTCCCTGCTCCTTAAAATACCTGATAATAGGAAGGAAAAAACAAACAAAAACAAAAACATATTGCCATTCTTGGTAGAAACCCAAAATCAGATGTCTCTGATTAACATTCCCCTAAAAATGAAATCAGCTACTACCATTATCACTAAGGAACTGTCCAAAAGGCTGCACTGGCTAACAAGAAAAGATAAACACGGAAAAGAAAGGAGTATTCTGTTTTCATTTACTAGAAGTTGCTTTCTATATTGCTAACATTAAAGTAAAAAAATCATGGGTCTCATTTCTTGGTCAATATGCTAGGGGAGATGGGTCTAGTGAATCTTAATTTGAGATTTATTTAAGGGGAAGGGAGCTGGTAAATCAGGTATAATTGTATGGCGAAGGACAGAATTCGACTTTTTTAGTTGTGAACTTAATAATAGTACATATTGATTTTTAATGATGTATACCTGGAACATACAATGTTATAATGAAATGTTACTTAAAATATAGAAAAAAGATTCATCTAAGAGAACATTTAATTAAAGCAACTTCAGAAGAGCCCCTGTAAGTCATGTACTGCCTCCTTTTTCTTTTATTGGTAGTGGAAGAAAGCTCCTCCACCAATGTTGTCTGTTGTGCTATTTTTAGTGGTACTTTTCCATTTGCAACATTTAAGGTCATATAAAGACCTTCAACTTTTGGCTGAAGGAAAGAAACAAAATCGTTAGACAGTGACTATGGATGCTGGGAGAAATCACCTTCTGCAGACCTGCTTATGTGCAGCTGGAATGCTGTGGTGTTTCAGAGGACAAAGCTGGACTACTGAGTCCTTGTAAAGGCACTGTGTGTATTCAGAAACAACTCTGAGAGGTGTCCAGGGCTTTTCTGGAGAAAACCCTATGAATACTCTTTCTGGGATCTTGAAAATTCATGATCTATGGAAGTTCCCAGAGTATTATATTCTTTGTAGTTTCTTGATTTGAAGATTTTTGCTTTTAATCATAGGCCTAGAAAGTGGTGAGCTCCTGCCATATGATGTATGAACTCAAGTGGATGGAAAAACCTTCACCCCTCATTTTGGTGAATTATGTATCCAGATCCCGTTACGTCATCATTAGGCCACAGCTGGAAAAATGAAAACAAATGGTAGTAAATTATAGAAACTGTATTTACTGAGGCTTTTTGGACATTTCCAGTCTGTCCTTTTTTCCCTATAAACCTCTGAACATCCCAGCGTGTGCCATGTAATGACATAGATGCCAGGTTTTGCCTTTTTTGGTAGGAGGCCATACTCTTGAATAGTTTGTGGCTATGACATTAATGTTCTTGGATTCTACAACTATCTTGAACAATTAAAAATACTTTTTATAGATTTTTGGGACAAGTCTGAATTTTTTATATGTTTGTGTTAAGGATTCATTGGTTTGGAACAAGAAAATATTTATAGGGATTTGTATTAATTCAAATCCTAAGAAGAGAATGTGAACAGCTGATGGATTTCAAGAGTAACACTGTTTAGTTAAATGAGTTGAATTTTGTTTTGCTAACTAACGGGGAACCACTGATTTTGTCAAAAGGATGTCATATCTACATGGTGTCTTAAAGATTCAACAAAGCATAGCTTCCAACTTCAGGCTGAAGTTAATCCTCTTGATATTGTTTTAATCATTATGCAATTGACAAGAGGCAAGCAGAAAATGCTTTCTTTGTGCTGGGGCTAGAATGAAGTAGAAAGCCGCAGACCTTGGGCAAATTACTTCTGTAAGTGTGTTGAGAAGTCTGCATTTAATTAAGAGCTAATGGAATGAGCAGCACTATTTTTATAGCAGGGGTGATTTAAAAAAATATTCCTTGTGAAAACATTATGTAAAATTTTAGTTTTAGTTCTTGTTAAAATAAGATTTTTATTGACTTTCTATCAGAGGGATGTGACCAGCAAAAGCAGCCACTTCCCCTTTGAATAAATGGCCTCCCAGTACTTATGCCCTTTAAATAAAATTTAAAAGGTGGTCTGCTGACATGACTGTTAAAAGAGGAAGCCCAATAAATGGGACTCACAAAGAGGGAAAGAAATGGGGGTCCCTTTGTTATAAGCTCCTCTCTGCATTACTCTTTTACAGCTTTGTGCTTGTTAAAATATGGTTAGGCTTCTGCTTTCTGAGTATTTTTATGAAAATATTTCAAAGTGCTTTAGAAATACATCAGGAAAAAAATACCTTTAAGAATCTAAGTATATGTAAAGTGTCTCAGTTGCAAGCTGCCCCATTAGTGGGACATTCAAATCCAGTAATTTTTCACAGACTTTTCTTTCTTCTCCCTTGGGATTGTGCAAGAATATGTCTCTTCCTTGGGTTCATTCTGGTCACCACTGAAATGCTGACTGGTGCAAGCTCTTATGATCACTTTTAGATGATAATGTGGTAACTTCACTGACTCCTCTGTTGGGGAGCTTGGACATTAGGACCTTCGCTGGCTGAAGTGAAGGTGCTTAATGCTTTTATTCCAGATCCACACTGCCACTCCATTCAAAGGTTTGGTAATTTCCAAGTTTGCTGTCCTGGATAGGACCCAGGACTCTGCTTTTCTATGGAAACTGCTACATAACTATCCTTTTGAGATCAGACCTCTTTTTGACTCCAAGATCCCCCACCCACCACAAATAAGACATTTTACTTTATTTCTATTCTAGCCCAAAATTCCACAAACTAATAACACCTCTCTGGGCAAAAGAATTCCACAGTCAGAAAAGAGAGGCTAGGTATTTACTCTGTATGTGAAAAAACGGTCTTTCTCTTGTTAATGAATCCATTTAGCAGTGGCATCTTCATTGGTGGAGCAAATAAACATAGCCTCTAGTTTGGCATGTACCTTTTAATTTAGTAAGTGCTGTTTGATATCTTTACCAGCTAAATTAGTAAGATGCAATTTGTTTTTAAGTAGCAGGGAGAGCAGAATACTGACTTGCCTAAGGGCAATCTATCCTTTATTTTTCTTTTAAATTTTATCGTCTTTTCACTGAGGCAACATTGGTTTAGGACACTGTATCTGATTTAGGGGTAGAGGTTCACAGTGTTCAGTGCATATCATATCACACCCATCATGGAAGCACCAATAAGCCTCCACCATAGATCAATCTACCTTTTCTTGCTCCTATCCCCAACCCTTCCATTGCAGTCAGATTTCTAGGTTTGTGTGTTTTTTTGTTTGTTTGTTTGTTTAATTTCATTTATTTCTTTGGTTTCTTTATAATTCCATATATACTTGTCTTTCTCCTTCTGACTTAGTTCACTTAGTATAATTCCTTCCAGTTTCATCCATGTTCTTACAAATGGAAAGATTTCATTTTTTTTAAATAGCTGTGTAATATCCATGTCATGTCCCATATATACCACATCATTATCCACTTGTCTGTTGTTGGGTGTTTAGATTGTTTCCATAACATGACTATTGTGAATAGTGCCACAATGAACACAGGAGTACATATAGCCCTTTGAATTAGTGTTTTCATAATTTTGGATAGATACTGAAGAGTGGAAATGCTGGATCATGTGAAAGATCTGCTTTTTAATATTTTGAGAAAGCTACCTACTTCCTACTTGTTTTACATAGGGGCCGGCCCAGTCTACATTCCACCAACAACGTAAGAGGATTCTTCTTTCTTCACATCCTTGCCGACACTTGTTGATTCTGGTCTTTTTCATATGGGCCATTCTCACAGGTGTAAGGTGGTATCTAATTGTGGTTTTAATTTGCATTTCCCTGGTGATGAGCATTTTTCAAGTGCCAGCTGGCTATCTGTATATCTTCTTTGGAGATGTGCCTTTGCAGATCTTATGTCCATTTTTTATTGGGTTATATGCTCCCTTGTTGTTGAAATATTTGAAGTATTTGTATATTTTGGATATTAGTTTCTTGTCAGATATATGATCTGCAAATATTTTCTCCCACTCAGTAGGGTATCCTTTCATCCTACTGATAGTTTCTTTCATTGTGAAAAGGTTTTTCATTTGATATGGGCCAATTTGTTTGTTTTTCTTTTTGTTTCCTTTGCCATTGGATAACAGACCCCAAAGAAGTCCCTGATGCTAATATTGTGGAGTGTTTTGCTTATGTTTTCTTCATGTATTTTATGGTTTCAATCTTACAACCAAGTCTTTAATCTATTTTGAATTACTTTTTTTCTATATGGTTTAAAATAGTGGAAAGAGTTTCACTCCTTTGTATGTGGCTGCCTAGTAATAAAGTATGTTTAAGTTAAGGTATGTACACTGCCTACTAAGGCTACTATATAGTCTAAACATAACTTAAATATGCACTGGACTGGGATAAGGATAAGAAATTAAAAAATTTGTGAGACTCTCTTTATTGTGGTTTTGTTTTATTGTGGAGGCCAGTAATGGAACCCACAGTATGTCTGAGGTGTCTCTATGTCTCTTTGTCTCACTCTATCATTATTTCCCTGCTTCCTAGAATGCAGATTTTATGAAAAGTTGTTTTTAATGTTTGCTGATAAATGAATTAAAAAAATCAAGGATTAATAGTCGATAAAACTACATATCAAAACTTGTGGAATGCTTCAATATAAGACCTAAAACTGTAAAATTCTTAGAAGAAAATATAGTAGAAAAGTTTCATGACATTGGTTTTCACAATGATTCATTGGGCTTGACACTTAAAACAGGGGCAAAAAAAACAAAAATAGACATAAGACTATACCAAATTTAAAAGCTTGTGCACATCAAAGAAATAATGAATTGACTGAAAGGCAAACTGTGGGATGGGAGATAATATTTAAAACCCATATATTTTATAAGGAGTTAATATCTAGAATATATAAGGAACTCCTGCAATTCAGTGACAAAACAACATAATTTGATTTAAAAACCTTGAACACAAATTTTCCTAATGAAGTTGTTCCTATGGCCAACAAGCAAATGAACAGATGCTTAACATCCCTAATTATTAGAGGAATGCAAATCAAAAGCACAAAGAAATATTACCTCATCCTTGTTTGGATGGACACTGAAAAAATTAACAAGTGCTGATGAGAGTAAAGAGAAAGTGAAATCCATATACACTGTAGTGAGAATGTAAAATGGTACAACTGTTAAGGAAAAGAATATGGAGGTCTAAAAAAATTAAAAATAGAATTACCATATGAACCAGCAACCCCACTTCCAGGTATATTTCCCAAAGAACTGAAAAATAGAATTTTGAAAAGATAGTTTCAATCGCATGTCATTGCAGCACAATTCATAATAATAAGAGGTAAAGGCAATGTAAATGTTCATCAACAGAGAAATGGATAAATAAAATAAAATATATACATATAACAACATGATATTCAGTCTTAAAGTAGTAAATCATATCATACATTATAACATGAATGTGCCTTGAGAAAATTAAGTGACATAAACCAGACACAAAAACACAAATAGTCCATGATTGCACTTGTGTGAGATATCTACAGCAGTCAATCTAGTAGAAACTGAAAATAGAATGTGGTTACCTTGGTAATTACTCAACAGTTTATGCATAAATCAAATCATTATGTTGTATACCTTAAACTTATACCATGTTATATCTCAATAAAGCTTGGGAAAAAGTAAAATAAAATTTATACTCAAAAAATGAAAATGTGACCACTAGAGGCAAAGGGGGAAAAGGAATGTGGTTCATGTTTTCAATTTTACAAGATGAAAAGGTTGTAAATATCTGTTGCCCAATAACATGCATGTAGTTAAAATTACTCGTCTGTACAGTTAAAGATGTTTAAGACAGTAAGTTTTATGTTTTGTGTTTTTCTTCCAGTACCCTAACTAATTGTATTCAATGAAGAAGGAGCTCTCCACAGTCTTGACAAGACCAGTTATTTCCTTAGTGACACTCAATATAAAATAAGCTATCAAACTTATGACACACAATATCCCTGGTGATGACTATCTATGATGCTGCTTTCTTTTTCTGTTCCACCTATTCATATAAAAATACAAAAATTAGGGGCCTCCCCAGTGGCGCAGCGGTTAAGCGCTGCGCTGTGGAGCTGTCGGCAGCGGCGACGTGAGTTCGACACCCGGCCAGGGAGAATCCCACATGGCACGGCAGACCTCTCTTGCCTTGCCCGCTCCTCCCCTCAGCAGTGTACTTCTGATCAGCCTGTTCTGCTCCCCACTCTGTCTCTGGTGAACCCTCTCGCCACCCCACGCCTCTGGCCTGTACCCCAGCTTGTATGTATAAATAAAAAATAAATCTTTAAAAAAAAATACAAAAATTCTGGAAGGCTCAGTGCTGTATGATCAGCGCCACGACCATTCTACTTCTCCCTTTCAGAACTAGTGTTTCCTGCTTAGGGAAATAAAGAAAATACTTCCCTGCAGAGTTAGTCATGCTTGGTAGTATTATATTGAAAAGCTAGAGTTTCCCAAGCTCTATATTCTTCAAGTATGATGCAATTTATTGTGTGCCCAATGACCACCTGGGCCAAACTTTGTATCACCCTTTCAGGATATGCAGCAAGGAGCTCATGCTATCTGCTGTGTTGTGAGGACACACTCCCTAAATCCACATGGATTATTTGTTTGCTAATCAAACAACAGTGGATTTATAGAAGAGTAGCAAATAGACCTGTTGCTTTGGGATTGTTTGATTTGACAGCAACCTTCTCCCAAAGCAAATGCAGTTTAGGTGCTTTCATAGAATGAATTCTCCTATGCATTTAAGAAAGATTAGTTAAAGAATTAATCAAAATCTTCTAAGGAATACACATAAAGGAAACAATTCCCATTTTGCCCATTTTGTTTAATGAGGATATAGTATTCTTTTTTTTTTTTAGATTTATTTATTTATACATACAAGCTGGGGTACAGGCCAGAGGCGGGGGGCGGCAAAAGGGTTCATCAGAGACAGAGTGGGGAGCAGAACAGGCAGATCAGAAATACACTGTTGAGGGGAGCAGCGGGCGAGGCAGGAGAGGTCTGCCGCACCATGTGGGATTCTCCCTGGCTGGGTGTCAAACCCGCATCGCAGCTGCGGAAAGCTCCACAGCGCAGCGCTCAACTGCTGCACCACCAGGGAGGCCCAGGATATAGTATTCTTGATACCAAAGCCTGAAAGAATCTGACAGCAAAGGAAAATTATAGACCACTCACACTCATGACAATGGATACAAAAACCCAAATGTTACAAACTAAATGCTGTAATATACACTAATGATTTTATATACCACAACTTATTTGAGTTTGAGAAATGCATATTGCTTAACATTTGAAGATCAATGAACTTAATTCACCAAAATAAGATCAAAAAGGAAAATGATACCATTTCACCAGGAGTAGAAAAATTAACTGATTAAAAATTCAAAATTCAATTAAAATAAAAATGCTTAGCAAACCAAGAAAGGAAGGTAACTTCTTAAAGTTTGTTTGCAAAGAACCTATAACACAAACTATCTTTTAAGGACATATTCTTTTTTTTTTTTTAAAGATTGATTTATACATACAAGCTGGGGTACAGGCCAGAGACGTGGGGTGGCGAGAGGGTTCACCAGAGACAGAGTGGGAAGCAGAACAGGCAGATCAGAAATACACTGCTGAGGGGAGCCGCGGGCAAGGCAGGAGAGGTCTGCCTCACCATGTGGGATTCTCCCTGGCTGGGCATCAAACTCGCATTGCGCGCTGCTGACAGCTCCACAGCGCAGTGCTCAACCGCTGCGCCACCAGGGAGGCCCTAAGGACATATTCTTTTAAACACATCACAGTAGCATTTTCTCACCTAGAAAATGAAAATTTTTTCCTTATATCACTAAATATCTTATCCACATTCAAATTTCTTAAATGTTTGATGAGTTATTTTTTTTTACAATAACCAAAACAGGCCTGTTAATTTCAATAATTTGCTATTGCTTAAGATCTACAGAGAGTGTAAAATATCATCATACTTGCACGCTAACAAGGTAGCTGATCACAGTTTCATTGGCTCTGGTAGTAGACAGAGTTAGAGACAAAGGTCTTT
Source organism: Scalopus aquaticus (assembly GCA_004024925.1). Taxonomy (NCBI): domain Eukaryota; kingdom Metazoa; phylum Chordata; class Mammalia; order Eulipotyphla; family Talpidae; genus Scalopus; species Scalopus aquaticus. The sequence continues at coordinate 45,304 of PVIJ01007703.1, forward strand.
TTTATTCATGATACAATAAGCAATATACGTTGCATTTAGTGTTGGTTTATCTGGTTCCTCAGTCCTATGGGGCAAAGTGGAGAGGCCAGGTGAACCCTATACATACTGGTTTTGTATTAGCAATGAAGAACCCCAAGCTTAGGAAATTCTAACTTTTTGTAATGGGTTATAAGTGAACCTATCAACGTTTGCCATGAAGGGAGACATCTTTATTATAATAGACAGAAAGCAAACCCATGGTCTGCCTTAGAAGTATATACTCTCTTGTTCTAAACCTGTTCACTGGAAAAACATCGTTGAAAAATAGTCTAGAACCCAAAGATGGCATTCTTCCTGTTCATGCCATGCAGGATGTAATTTCTTGCATCTTCCAGGTGCTTCTCCTTCCCCTCTCTTCCTTGCTTTATGTACATCCTCTTTCAGACTCCAACAAATAAAAATTTGTCTCTTTATTATACGTAACTCTGTCTCTCCATCTGCCTGCTACCAAACTTGAATAGGTAAACTCATCCAATCAAGGTATTCAGGAGTCAAGAGTCCTCTACTTAACTAGTTATACCTTCTTAAATGCTGGTTTTAAAACCACATAAATAAAATACAACCTCTTTCATTTTCAGTACTACCTCTGATACAATTGTGTATAACCAAATGAACCCTGAAAAAAATGTGACATATTGTAACCTGTTCTTCTGATGAAGCTCCTATCACTCAAGGATTTACTTGAATATATTATGCTTAATTTCTTTCCAGTTTAGCATAGATAATCAATCAAAATCTAAAAGAGAAACACAGCAGGATTGTCAAAGACATCCACGAAAAATCTCAGGGCACTAGGCTGACTTTTGTTTGACTAGTTAATTTGTCTGCTTGCAGAGTAGAAGGACTTTTCAGTGATTTACTGAGCCACTTTCTTAATTGTGAACATGTTGCATTTATTAGACTAAGCGGACACCTCTGAATAACAATTTTAATAAAATTGTAAGTGCAAAATAAAATAGAGATCAATCAATCAAACTGGTACTTCATCTTTTTAGGAGTAAGCGTCTATTCCTTTAAAAGCTGATTGAATGGACATCTATATCTTTCCTATTAGCATTGAGAACAGATGCCACGGTTACATGAATTACAAACTGAATTTCTTGGCAATAAACTAATTACTGGTTTTCATGTATAATGTGGATGCAAAAAAGCAACTCTGGTCTCCTTCTGGTAAATGTAGTTTGACATATTTCCCCAGTTTTCGTAAAGGAGAACAGCAATAGGAAGAATATTTAAAGTTTGGTTCTTAGGATCATATGCTTAATAAAAGTATTCTTTCTCTTTCTTCTCTTCATATCCTTTCTTTTCTTCTTTGCGCAGACTCATTCTATTAAAGTTCTTTAACACTAAGAATATGCTTTGTATTTGTGTTCACAGATTGCCAGACCCCTTTAGAGTGTGCAAGTTTGAGGGTCACGGTTGGTCACGCGCTAACAGTGAGACTGAAAGAATTAGTACAATTGTTCTGTTACAACACCCACTTCCAGGGAATGGATTAGCGCATGCGTGTTGGTAAATATGGCACTGGGTTATTATACTGTGGATGCTGTATTGGTGTAGCACAAGAGCAGTTTATAGCCACATAGCAGGAGAGAATTAACAGCTTCAGCAAGAAAGGTAAAAACCTTTAGCTCTACAGGAATGATCCCTTTTAACATTAAAAAAAGAAAATTAAAAATGAATGCCTGTATCCAGGACTGCTGGCCCAGAGAGGCCCCCCCAGGCCCCACCGCTGTACACAGCTGTAAATTTGTGGCAGATTTCACCACTGTATGCATTTTATCAGCAACCTCACTGGTTCAGAACCCCATAATATTTTTCATATTATCTTTTCTTTCTTTCTTAAAGTAACATTTTCTTGAAATATAACATATATACAAAAGTGCAAGGGCATGAACCATAAATGAATTGTCCTTGTTGCTTTTATACATTTTTATTATATTCTGCGTAGTCTCAGCTATGCTGAGTTGCATGCCTAAGTCTGTTCAAATGATATTCTGAAATGTCCATTATTATTATCTTTGCTAGTGCTAGTGCTATTTCTAAAAGTTGCCTAGTGTTTCACTCCACTATCTTTAAACCCATTAGTCCTATAAACCTTCCTTTTTATTTTTTTAGGACCTAATCATGCAGAAAACAAGGATTTCCAGTAATGATTTTATAGTAGAAACACTGAATCTGACATTTTCAGCCTCTGGCATAGGCACAGGGCTCTGCCAGTTTGAAGGAGGAGGAAGCAGTGATTTGGGGTAGGGAGCAGCGATCTATCCCATAGTGGGTAAGAATATAATCCACTTTGATGCTGCAGCTTCACTGTTTAACATAATGAAAATAGTTTAGAAAAAAGTAGGCATTACTAGAACCAAATGTGGAGACTGATAATGAAAGTTAATAGTTAAGTAGTAAATTGCCTATCAAGGGCAATTTGTAGAGTGATTAATAGATTTGTGTAAGAGGCTTGTGGAAACTTTGTGCTAAGTCCTTGGCATCATGTGGGTGTGAGAGAGGGAAATGAGTGACTGGTCAATCAGGTTAGCGAAACATTTTTGTCTATAGATAGCAGATCTCAGAGAAGCCTCAGACTACACAAGCTGCTTGAATGTGTGGACATGGGTATCCACTGACCAATGGTTAGGCATTCACGGCAATTTTTGAAGTGAGGGATAAGTGCTAACACGCCGGAAGACCAGAGATTTCCAGAAGTAGCTTTCCTTGAAGAAACCTGGAGCTTATTGGCAAACTGGGGCAACCCAGGAAGCATGAGTCACACAGTCCTAAGAGCAGAGAAGTCACACACGCTCTGTCTGACTTGCCCCATGCACCAGAACTCCTGCTGCTGGGTAACAGAAGAATAATTGTAATCCTTTATAGAATATGTCTCTCCATGCAGTCAGCTAGGAGAAGGAGAGAAAAGTGTTAAATTATCTTTTACATAACAGAATACTTTTCACATCTCCCTCCCTAGTTATTACCTAGATTCTTTTTAAAGATCAACAGGGCAGGTAACTCACTCTCAATGGAATCTATACTACCTAGTTAAGAGAATGGGTTCTGGGTCCAAGATGTATAGGTTCAAATTCCAGTGATTCTATTCAGCCAACTGTTGAATTTGATAAAATTATTTAACATTCTGTGCCTCAGTCCCTTCATTTAAAAAAAGTGAATGTAATAGTAACACATACATCTATGGTTGTTGGAGAACAATGTAATAACCTAGTACAGCCTAGTACCATACAAGTATTAGGCTATTATTATTGTTACTATTACTGTATTTATTATTATTAAAATGACCAGAGATCATCCAAATCAAGACACATGATCTGACTAGGCAATTTTGCTCCATTTTTGATGTGCTAAGAAATTTAGTTGCATATCAAAATATTTGTAAGACACATATGCTGTTCCTGCTTCCTTTTGCCTTCCACACATTCACGCTTCTAGAAATCATCTAGTGACTTCTCTCTGGAGAACCATATCGTCTCTGTTCTTAGGACAAGAACGTCAAATTCTTTAAGTAGCCTTGACTTCATCTCCTGCTATAGGAGAGGGTGTGTGATTTGGTGTTGGCCAATCAAAGCATTATATTCTCCAGACCATTAATTGATTCAGAGAGGGCAGGGCACATTAATAGAGCCAGTGAGAGAATGTGTTTTGCCAGATCTGTTCAGGAGAGCACAGATGGTTTCTTTGTAGCATAGAAATCTGGAGAGGTGCAATTCTGGAGCTCCTGGTAGTCACTTGGCAGCACAGAAAGCGTAAGAAATAAAAGCTGTGGCATGTATTTGTTATTCTTGTTGGCTATTCAACATCTTTGAACAACTTTTCTATGTTGAAGATTTCTCCAACTTATGAGACCACTTTCCTCTGCAAAAGATGGATTCTCCTCTTCCTAGTTTTTCTTGCTTGAGGATATGTGTATTGTAGGCACTGCCAGTTGGACCCACTTTTGCCAAACTTTTAATGAGAACTCAGTGAGTTAAGAAGGACTACATTCTGAGAAGGCAGTGGCAGCTTTATCCCATTTCTAGAAACACCAGCAGCAGTGGTTCTGGCAGGAATATCCAGTACCTGGGATTAGAACTGTTGGATTCAGTTATGCTGGCATTGGTGTCTGCAGTGGATCTTAATGTGGTTTGGAGTTGTGTGATACTGGCTACATGTATCCAAATTTGGCTCTTAAGTCTTTCTGAAGATGCTATGAGTTAGTTAAAGTTCTTCAATACATTATTTTTTTTCTGCCTAAACTAGCCACAATTGATTTCTATTGTTTGTAACTGAGAATTCTGAATAACAGAATTAAAAATGGAAAAGAGTGGATTCAGGTGATGGAGAGGGACTGGATCTTGGCGGCATCATATGGATTCCTGGATCCAGCTGTAACTGAAGCCAGTATTACCCCTTGACTTTCGGATTATATGAACCAATATTAGTCAAGTTTTAGAGATTTACAACATATTTTCATGTTAAAACTAATTCTTAGGATATGATATAAAATATTTGATTTTTCTAGTTCCATGTAATATTAACTTAAAAATAAGCTTAATACTTATTTATCTTTACACATTAAAAACTCATTAAATATACTTTTATAACAATCTGCTTATGTTGCACTGTAAAAATAGAAAGTACACATCCACTTAAGTGGATGGTCCTTTTCAAGTAGAAGTGTTTCTAAAATGTAGTGTAATTTGCTGAAATGTTTCACATCAGTTTCCTTTGTGCCATTATAATTTCTGGCACATGCATTCTAGAAAATGTTGGTCAAGGGACATTGCTTTCTACCCTCCCCAAAGTTAAAGTTCTTCAATGATTTTTTGTTTGTTTCTTTAATTTCAGAACAGGGTTATGTGTGACAATGAGTGTACTCAGTCCATGTGATTTAGATTTTCATCGAACTAGTCAACAGAGATAAAGCCAAAATGAACGTTTCAAATATTTGAATGCACAGAGCTGTGTTATTAAAAAAAAAATTTAAGAGCATGCTGGCATAATATATTAACACAAATACAACATTGGACTTATTTTTATTCTTTGGTCTAAAAATATAGTAGATTCTTATGATTATAAAAAGTATAAATATATGAAACTATGAATACATATTTCTATATGAAATATGTGAAGAGATTATAAATATATGAATTTTTTAAAAAGACTAAATAAAAGAAACATATGGGAAAAAGTACCCATAATGCTACCACCAAATATTAGTAGTATTATTTTGGAATAGTATCAATAAATCTTTTAATTAGGCATTGATATTTTTTCTTTTTTGACATAATTGTGCCAGATAATTTTATGTAATGGTTCCTAATTACCTTCATTATAAAATAATTTTAAAACACTGATTTTGGATCACCTAAAATTTTGATAAAATTAGTTCATTACTGGATATAAATACCTTGCCTTTGGGGCCTCCCTGGTGGTGCAGCGGTTGAGCGCTGCCCTCTGGAGCTGTCGGCAGCTCGCGATGCGAGTTCGACTCCCGGCCGGGGAGAACCCCACATGGCACAGCAGACCTCTCCTGCCTCGCCCGCTGCTCCCCTCAGCAGTGTATTTCTGATCTGCCTGTTCTGCTCCCCGCTCTGTCTCTGTGAACCCTCTCGCCACCCCACGCCTCTGGCCTGTGCCCCAGCTTGTGTGTATAAATAAATAAATCTTAAAAAAAAATACCTTGCTTTTAAACACAGAAATGTACAAAATTATGGAACTATAATTCTAATTTATAATAATTAAATCTACATATCTACAACAAATCCTTAATTTTTAGTCAATATATTTGGTGTTATGAGGGTTAAGAAGTATAAATAAAATCATTTAATCCTCTTAATTATCTTGAGTGGTACATTTAAGAAGTAGCATTCACTTTCTTTGGGGTGAGCAGCAGGGAGAAATAGGATTGAATATATTCTGTAGGAAGTCAGGAGACTTGGCCACCTAAAACAATCAGTTCTGTGACTGTGACAATTATTTTCTAAATTATAAAATTTAAAATTACAATGCTCTAAGATATTAGTAACTCAGATACATAATCTACCCACTTAGAGTCAGAAAGCAAAAGAATAAAAATTATGAAAACAGAAGAAAAATTAGTTGTAGATTTTTAGCCACTTTGGATCCTTCATGTCACCCTGTGTTCTGTAAACACAACAGAAGCCAATGACTGTGGATTCTTAAAATACGACATTCCCGTTCTACGGGTGGACCTTTCAGCCCCATTTCCTGGTAGAAGTTAACATTTAACATGACCTTGGTTAAGCCTTGCAATTTCTTTCATGGTTAGATACTATCTTTCGTGGTTAGATCTAAACCAGCTTCATAAATCTCATTTTTTTATTTTAATCCAACAGGGACAGTAACCAGAAAGCCAGACGCCGTGGAAGGGAAGTGGGCACAGTTCTCTTTCCTTTCGAGTAGCTCATTGTCCGGATATATGCACAGCATGAAAGGAGGACAACTGGTTGTCGCTATATAGCAAGTTTTAAAATTTAGCCTTGCAGCTCAACAAGTAGTAAACGTCAATCAAACTCTTTAGTGGATGCAGATATAAAATAATAGCTAGCGTGACTTAGGGGAAAATGAGAGGTCAACTTAAAGCACCCTACAACCAGGATTCAAATCAGGGCTTTGGTTGCTGTGTTTGGGTAGATCAGTCACTCACTGTCACATCCCCTATGGGTTCTCCACATCCAGAAGAATTTAAGTTAATTTATTTTAGCTATAATATTCAACATTTGATGTATTTATTATTTTTAGATACAATATTCTTAAGGAGTGTCATTAAAGGTTTCCTCTCTTGACCATACACTACAGAAATATTTATAAACCTTAAGCAGAGTTTAAAACACTTTTACAAACTAAAATATATCTGTTTTTACTAACTGTAGCATTATATTTCTCTGTAATTGTGTTTGTGTTAAATTGTTTATGTTGGTTGATCTGATTAAGTTCTATATAAAGTGACTAGATTATCATTATAGATCTAAAGATATATCAATAATATATAATTGATCTTCATTTATAAGTTTCAGGTTTTATTTTCTGATTCATCGGGAACACCTCATTTTCTTACACAGTTTTTGTTTTTGCATATGTACAACATAAAAATAGGTTTTGACTTTCTACTTCCTGCCTTTTAAAAATATGAACAACAAAAGATGCATATTTAATGCTTTTTTATCCTCATTTCCTTACCCTGTCCAGGGTTTCCATTCAAGCTGTTGTTCACAAGCATTTGGGCATACAAGGATGTATTCATTACTCGGCAATAGAAAAGAATTTTTTCTCTCTCAGCCAGGACTCATCTAGCAGCTCTGAGTAAATGATGTCATCTACAACAATCATTAATATTTACCTCAGTTGCATTTCCATTAACTCTGGCTAAGTTGCAGGGCAAAGTTGACTGGAGACTAACTAGGAGAAGAGACATTGAAGTAAGTCACACATCCGGTGCTCCAGTTAATGTCTCCTTTGTGGCATAAATTCTCAGAATGTGTCAATTTTATCAGTATTTAAGAGATTAAAGAAATGTTATAAAACTCTTAGGACTCAGTCAAAAATCTATTTATAATCTGCTTTGCTTATGGCAATGGGTGTTTAAGACATAAGCAATACAAGAAAATATTGCAGCAATCAGGTATAGAGTAGAGCCTGTTTGAAGACAGTATTCTGTAAAGAAACACTTATCTTTGGATTCTTGAAAATAACTACATCTAGCTTAAATGTGCAAATGTGTATGAGAAAAGGAAAGAAAAGATCCCAAAGAACACAACACATCATCCTTTTGAAACCAGAAAACTAGAGCTCAGGCCACTTGTCACCACCAAATGCCAATAGACAACAATTGAATCTTTAAAGTGCACTTTAATCAGACAGCAGCAATCTGGAAGATGGGGGTGGGGGGTGGGGTTAACACCAAAGAAACCACCTTAACATTTCATTTCCAGCTGCCTTTTACAGTGAGTTGAACAAAGAGAGTTCAGCAGTGAGCAAGCCTTCACTGTTGCCAGGAGATTGTGGTTCCACCCCCTGAACCCCTATTGCCCTCCTGGACACCTGGCTTCAGGCTTGTCCCACTGTTCTGAGACTGGTCTTCAGATAGCACTGGGTCCCTGCAGTGCTCCAGATGTGTCCTTGGGGCTTGAAAACTGACTCAGAACAGACAGGCCATAAACAATATGTGTGTGCAGATTTCCCACTATTCCATGCTTAGAGTCTTACCGATCTCCTCCCCCTTCCTATCCCCTATCACTTTTACTTAGTGTTAAAAAAATACGTTAATAATAGAGAGCATCAGTGAACTTGAATGACTGTAGTGGAGAGTGTACAAACAGGACAAAGAAAAAAGAATTTAAAAAATGAAAACAGGGTAAGAACACTTTGAGATAGCCAAAAGAGAAACAATATCCCTATCATGGGTTCCTAGTGGGTGATGAGAAAGAGAAAGACATTGAAAACTTATTTTAAGAAATAATTGCTGAGCACTACCTCAGTACAGGAAATGAAGCAGACATTCTGATCCAAGTGACCCAAAGAGTTCCAAACAAAATAATACCAGATTGACGTACTCCAAGACACATTTTAACTAAAGTGTTGAAAGCCAATGACAAGGAAAGAAAATAAAAACATCAAGAAAAAGTTGAGCAACCTACAAGGAAACACCTATCAAACTGTCCATAGAATTTTCAATAGAAATCTTATAGGAAAGAAGGGAATGGTAGGAGAGATTTAAACCCCCAAACATAGGCCCCCAAACATAGGCCCCAAACATAGCCACATGGGCCTGCAGAATGGATTCAAAAGCCCAGAGTAAATCCATGTATATGTCAACACTTAATTCTTGATAAGGGAGCCTCAAACATACAATGCAGAAAGGAGAGATTCTGGCAAATGGAGTCTTTTTCGCTGGATGGCAACATGAAAAGCAACCAAATTAAAACATTCTCTGACTCCATACACAAAACATTCAAAGTGGATTAGATTTAGATATGACGTGCAATAATAAAGAATATAAAAGAAAACATCGATACTTCATTACATCAGTGACAGAGATACTATGAGAGACTAGTCCTCTACAGCAAAGGAAATAAAGCAAAAATAAACATTTGGAATGATCTTAAATTAAAACAAAACATTACACAATGAAAGAAAATATAAGTAGATTTTAAAAACCCACTGAATGGGATAAAATATTCACACATTACACAACTGACAAGAAGTTAGTATCATATATATATTCAAGATATATATTTCCAAGACATATATATACACACACACACACACACACACACACACACACAGATATCTACATACATATTCAAGTATTCAATTTAACAATACCAAAACAACACAGTGAACAAAAGAGCAACAGATGTGAACAGACATTTCACGAAAAGGATACCCAGAAGGCCCAAAGACACATGAAAAATGGTTCATCTTTACTTTTAATAAGGAGGGTGTAAGTCAAAACCACAACAAGATATCATCTCATACCCATGAGAATGGCACAAATTAAAAAAAGACCCTCAATTATAGGTGCTGGAAGGGAATACGGAGAAAGAAGAACCTTATCACACTGTTGATGGGAATGTAAATTGGTGCAGCCATTTTTTTTTGTGTGTGAGTTTGTGCTGATTTAAAGATATTTTTAAACCACAGTAGCACCCTGGTAATATAATAAAACCCTTTTGCATTTAAAAAAAATCATCAACATGTAGCCAGTTTGACCTTAAAGACATTTTGGACCATTCTCTATTAAAACACATAGCTTTCAAAATTAGAAAAAGTTATCATCTAACACTTCACAGCAATAACCTTACAGGAAATAACACTGGCTTTTAAAATCAGTTCTACATTAAATAGCATTTGTAATACAAATTTTAATTACATATTTAGCATAACACCTCATGCACTTTTTCTTTGTGTATTTAAATCACTGGAAACAAATTGTTATCTTCTTACAACCATTTCCAGTGAAATACTTCATAGACCCCACTGATTTGTCCTCACACTTTCGTTGCAGGTTTGTGATCATTGTAGCTCTTGCACCACCAAAGCCCCTATAGTCCTCCTCCACAGTCCATAGTGCTCCCCCTTCTCACCACTCTCCGTCTACCTGTCTCTCCCGCTCCCTTCTTGGATGTTTCAAATCTATGGTCCGTTTTTTAAGGGTTGGTTTTAAAATTTGTTTTTGCTTGACCCTTTGTTTTATCTATATTCCACATATAAGTGACACCATCCAGCATTATTTTTCCCCTTCTAGCTTATTTCATTTAGTGTAATACCTTTCAGCTCCATCCATGTGCAACAGATGGCATCAGCTCATTTATTTTGATTGCTCAGTATTATTCCATTGTATATATATACACCACATCTTCTTGATCGGTTTGTCTTGTTTGGGGTATGTAGGTTGGCTATTGTAAATAGTGCTGTAATAAATACAGGAATGCAAGTTTCCTTTTAAATTAATGTTTTTATGTTCTTTGGGTAGATTTCTAGGAGTGGAATTGCTGGATGGTGTGGCAGATCCATTTTTAATCTTTTAGGGAATTGCCACACTGCTATCCACAGGGGCTAAAGCAGCCTACATTCCCGCCAACAGTAAGAGGGTTGGTTCCTTTTTCGCCACAATCTTGGTGCAACCATTTTGGAAAGCAATCTGAACTTACCTTAAAAATTAAAAAATGGAAATGCAATATGACCCAGCAATCCCACTCTTGGGTATCTTTCTAAAAAACACAAAACCATTAAATGAAAAAATTATATTTTGTGTAAGTAATGTCTATTCAACATTACTTATGATAGCTAGGGAAGGGGAACAACCTGTGCTCATTGATTAGAAGAAGATGTGGTATATGCACTCAATGAAATATTAGTCATAATGAAAGATGAAATGTTGCTATTTACAGTAAAATTGAAGGAGCTCAAGGGAATTATGTGAAGTAAAGCAAGACAGAATGACAAAGATAAATATTAGATGTTTACAAATTGCATGATTTGACAATCCAAAATATTTGTACAATCTAGTGGACACTAATAAATTAACGGGGTTTCTGAGGCTAAGAGGGAAAGGGAAGGAGAAGGATTCAAGGTGGGGGGCTATTGGTGAATCTATAAAAAATGATAATGGAAAACTATTCAAATCTTTATAAAACAAAATAAAATAAAAGATAACATCCCCCACATGGAGTCACTTGTACTAAACCCATGTCACCAAGCTGAGACTTAATGCCTAGCTTAATTTCAGTTTCTACCTCCCCCTAGAGTGGAATCTTAAATCAGTCAGTCTGGAATTATCTGGTCAGCTCTAGTTAGGTAACACTCTTGATAGACTCCTGCCTTCTTGAAGGTGACCTTGTCTGAAATCAACTCACTTTTTCCTACCTACTTCTTTGTCTTGCTCCCTTCTGCCTATAAAAGTCATTTTGTACAGCTCCCCAGAGCTGCTTTCTATTTGCTAGATTGGATGCTGCCTGATTCACAAATGCTGATAAGAGCTCTAAAATTACTCAGTTGAATTTAAAAGACATTCATGGTGCTAACCTTTTTATTATGTTTTCTAAAGTTTGTGCTCCCATCCCTATTAGCTCCCTGACCAGCCCCCTCTTGTAAGTGTCACCACAGGGAGATATGGCAGAAAAATGATTGTGAACCAAAATAATTCTAAACAAATCCCACGTGGGGCAGTAGGATTTTGTCATATTTAGGGAACATGTCACAAAACTCTATTTCAGTTTGGGAATCAAGAGACTTATTTGCATTCTATCACTGACCTGCTTTGAAACTGAATAAAATGCTTCAGCACAGATTTTTCTTTGGAATCAAAACTGTTCAATGACACTTTAGCACTGATTATTTCATAACTATTCTTAAATGTTAGGATATCTAGGAATTAAAATTCTGTCTCATTTCAAAGTGTTATATTGCTTGACTTTCTGTATCAAGGTGTATTTAGAAGGTTAATATTGTCATTAAAAGAATAAAACGGGTGTCAACATTCTTTACTGAGACTGTGACTTTAGGATAACATCAGTTCATGTATTTCATGATTGTATTGATATGAAATGTCTAGATAGGGCAAGTTCATAGAGACAGGAAGTAGTTTAATGGTTGTCAGGGCCAGAGGGAAGGAGAAATGGGAAATGATGCCAACGGGTTCAGGGTGTCTTTTAGGGGTGATGAAAGTATTCTAAAATTAGGTATTATGATGGTTGTACAACTCTGACTATACTAAAAATAACAGAATTTTATGCTTTTAGGGAATTGTATGGTATATGAATTAATATCTCAATGAAAATGTATTTAGAAAATCCTCCCTCTCTTAAATATAGACTTTTAAAATTAGCAGTTTCCTCTTTAGAATCAGTTTTCAAGAGAGATGATCCATTCATTTAAATTAGGTTAACAGTGCTTAAAGAGGATTCAACTCTCCCTTTTCAGGTACATTTAGAGTTGTTTCTCATTCTTGAATGTACTCTATTGGCAAGATTTCATACTCTGGGGATGAATTTGATATTGAAAACAGCCAAAAGTCCTTGCAACCAAAGATAATTAATGAGGTGTATCTACAAAATGACATTTTCTTCTGTGTTCTTAAAATAGCTTTAGATGTTATTTACCCAAATTACTAAAGAAACAGTTGTAACAAGGTCATTTTTTTTAACTAAATATAATATGACCTGTGGTGACTTTCTGGAAATAAAACATTTATTTTCACTTACATTTTTGATATGTTAGTGGAAAGACACTCTATTACATTATGTTCTACCTTTTGTTCATGGAAGATGAAGTGACAACCCAGGAACATGGAAAGAGTGCACAGTGAAAATGTGCTTTTCACTTTTCCACTATCGTTAGGTCTGCTGGGTAAAACAAATCAACTCCTTCATTTCTCCTAGGAGCAGGAGGGGTGATGCGCGTGTATGTATTTTTTCCTGTTGAGGTTGTGAACTCACCAAAGATGAGAAGGAGGTGACCTAGTATCAAGGTTACTAGTCTTATTGTACGTCCTGGCCTGGACCTCCTAGATTTCAAAGCACCCCTAGATTTCACAGTATCCCCAGGGATCTGGGGAGCTGACTGTGCTTACGTGTGGTCAGGCTCCACTCTCATAGACTTTAGTAGACAAATTGCCCATTTCCATGGAAGTCCAGCGACAACTCCACTCGCATTCCCATGCTGTGAGGGAGCACACATGGACGAAAGCCTTGTATTTGCTCACTTAACCTTATGAAAACCGTCACGTGTGGTCCAGGCCCAGGTTGGTGTTCTATTGAAGGAGCACAGTTTTCACCCAAACATATTTAAAAAGCTATTCAATTTATAAGGTGCATATTACGAAAGCATTAAAGTGTTTACGTACAACTTATAGTCCTCTTTGAATATTTCTTGGTTACCTGTTCTTGCGTATTTCATGCTGTTTGACACTGCCGATTCTTATTTTCCAACTCCAATTTCTCTGCTCTTACTACATCTTTCCCTTCCTCTTGCCTCTTGGGTTCGATAGTTTTCTGTCTGTCTCCAATTCTGCTGAATTTCAAAAGACTAGAAACCAGTTTGGCAGATACAGACTAACTTCAGAGGCAGTGGCTAGAAAATGGCTTAATAAATTTGGGGTCTGGTAGCATTTTTTGGGAAAAAAATAATCTAAGCACTCCCTTATTTTATTTATTGTGTTTAGTTTACAATTATAGTATCTTCTACTATTGGTGCTGGTATCTGTGCTACTTTCCCTTCATTGCTTGATATGTGATAGCAATTCGTCACAGTATCCTAGCTATCCATCCCTCATCACAGTATCTTTTGGTTGTGACTGTTGTTTAGGTCACACCTTTTTTAGTATTCCCATGTCTATTTCACAACATTATCTTATTCTTACATCATGATTTGGTGTATCTTCTCAAACTTAAGTCATGTATCCTCTGTCTCCATTCTGCATTTCCTTGATGCTGGAGCAGGAAATAATCAAGAGATCAGGGAAGGCAAGAGATAGGAAAAAAATAAGAACAATTGCACTAGTTTAAGCAAGTAAAGGTCAGCATGAAAAGCAGACTAGATGTGGATCAGAGAGCATGAGGAAGGGGTGGAGGGCTTGTCTCTGGAGAGGAAGATCACAAAGATGGTTTCAGGTTCCTTGAACTGTTCAAAGAGGAGTCCCAAAAATTGAAGAATGGAGACATCATTGGAATAGTCATACAATCTTTCAAGGGGATTGTCTTGCAGGAACAAAACCATTTGAAGTTTTACATTTTGCTGTGTTTAGGAAAGAATCACTTCTGTGAATTTTTACTCACGTCTCTACCTAATGTGTTATTGTCTTCCTTTCTGAAATAAAGCTTGATGGCCAGCATTGATGATGCAGCTGGGAATAGTTTCAAATCATAGTCTTATCTAAAAGGTTAGACAAGAGGCCAAAATACTAATGCATTTTCAAAATGAACTTTGGCTAGTAACTAGGAAACCTAAATGCTCTGCAATTTTACTTCTGCAGACTGAGAGTTGCTTCCTGCCATACTGATGAAAAAAAAATACAGGGGTTTTTCAGGGAGAGTCAGGAGTTTAAAGTAGGCAACAAAAGAGATTCCAGAGAAAAGGTTCTCAGGAACCTAAAAAGAAGACCTCATTTCTTCAGCCCTGCTTCTCACTGTTGCTCTTTGCTTTGGAAGCAAGTGACTTCCAATCTTCTTTTACCCATTCAACTTCAAATTCTCTCAAATCTGTCCCAAATCATACCAATATTTATATTCTCTGGATTCTTATTGAAAATATTGGTTTTTGCAACCATTGAAGCTTAGTCATTGTAAATGTGGGAAGACATAGTGGGACAGAATTGAAGAATGGAAAGAATGAGAAAGGCTTTGGATATTTGCAAGGTCAACCTCCCATAACTTTACCCAAACTTTTCTTACTTTAAGTGGCAACTGTTCCTCTCTTTCAGATAGTGACTCTGTTTCAAACAGCTGCTAAGACATTACATTTAATGTAATGATCATAGAAATGATCAAATAGAACATTGTCAGCTTAATGGGTGCTGTGTGATGTTAAATACAAAGCTGGTTAAGATCTCGAATATAACAACAGGGTAACAACACTTAGGTTGAATTAACTCCAGAATTAAGTAACTATATAAAAACCACATAGTTTGTGTAAATAATATTTTGAAAATGTTGTCTGAATCACTGCTTAAAAACACACCCATGTGGCAGAACAGGCAGAAAACTTTGCTTCTCTTTCTCTTTCTTTAAATGTTAAAGTCCAGGATGGAAAAGGGAACCTCAGAAGCACCATGCTCATTTTTGTTTTGGTAGGTGGAGTTCACTAACCAAAATGACAACAAACATTTGGAAATGGGGACTTACTCTATGGCATCTGTTCAAACCTCTTAAAACCAGGGCTGTTTTCCTGTCTGATGTATAAGCCACCCAAGCACAAATTAAAAGCAGATGCTCCATGGTTCTCTGAGGATATTTATAGCACAAAGTCTATGCTTCCTGGATATCTCAGCAGAACATTCTGAAGAGGTACTGAACATTTTGTAATAATGAATGCCTCATTCTAGCCGATTTCAACTTCTCTGTTCTGAAATTAGACTACACAGTTTCTTTCCTCAGAGGAAAAAATATCTTTGCAAAAGGAACTTGAAGTTTTTCATGCTACATATATCTTAATCACATACTCACAATATTTGAACACTAATGCAAAACAAGGAAGATTGATTTTAGGTTTATGTATTGAACTCCTTCCTTCAGTACATTCTTGCATTTCAATGTAGTATGAACGATAAGTTGAAACATGAAGTGCAGCAACAATCATAAAAATAAAATGGAAAAAAATAAAATTTCCACAGAAGCGTGCAAATATTTGGAGCTATGAATCTTTTCTACCGATATTTAGCATGTACAACGTGCAGAAGAGCAGGTTTTATGGGATTTAACACAGATGCACAGTTTTGCTCATTGGCTTTATTGAACTTGACATTGTTGAGAAGAGGGTGCTTTTGCTCATGGAAACAGAGGTTGAGGGCCTCCCTGGTGGCCCTGGTGGAGCTGTCGATAGCGGCGATGCGAGTGCGAGGCCCAGCCGGGGAGATTCCCACATGGTGGCGCAGACCTCTCCTGCCTCGCCCACTGCTCCCCTCAGCAGTGTATTTCTGTCGATCTGCCTGTTCTGCTCCCTGCTCTGTCTCTGGTGAACCCTCTTGCCACTCCACGCCTCTGGCCTGTACCCCAGCTTGTATGCATAAATAAATAAATCTTTAAAAAAAAAGAAAGAAGACAGAAGTTGACAGTAGAAAATAATACAACAGGTGTTGCCTGTATGTATATATAAAGTGGTAACTTGGGAGAGAGATATTAATTTACCTGTAAGGGCATTTTTTTAATATTAAACAAAAAAAGGGCAGTCTCATTCAGGAATGAATTATGGAATAATGGACAATGGAAATGGATTAATTTACTCATAAAAATGTCAGTATAAAAGGGATAGAGCCCTGGATTAGGAGTAATGAATGCAGGAGAAATGAGATCCCGCAGAGAGATGATGTTATCGCATAATATGTGACTAACTCCTTTGTTTTCTGAAGCAATCCTAGACCTTCCTATCTACAAACCAATAATTGCCTTCCTTTTTCTTGACACTTTTGTTCTAAATGGTAGTTTATTCCTTGAACAGGTTTCTTCTAACACCTTTTCTCCTTCCCTAAATCCCCTTCAGGAAGCACCTTCTACCAATCAGAGGAAAGGTGGCAATGACCTATTGAAGTAAGCATGTCCTCATCCTGCTTCACTCGCCATCACACAAAGTGCTTTTACCACTTTTCTTGGACACATTCAATTTAGAGAGTGTTTAGTTTGTGTGGTATTTCTGTTTGGTTGTCTTTCCCTTTTTTTTTGATCTATATTAATGTTACTGTCCAAGACAACCATGAGCTTTAAACAATATTTAACACATAACCCATTAAACAGGTTAATGCTTCAGGTGACAATTGAGGTTATGAATAAATATAGTGACTTAGATATTTAAAAAGGAAGTTTTATTTTAATATTTGGAAATTGTAGCAGAGCTTGTTGAGAAAGTTGCCAACACGAAAGTAGAATACAGATGTCATCATTAAAAAAAAAAAATGAGACATTTCAAATATTTTCTCTTTACCAAGTCAAATAACTCAGAATTTTTAAGTGAGTTAAAAATGAGTCAGTAGAAGCAAAAAATTTGGTGAAGTGGGGAACAGAAAGGCAGGAGCAATGGAGCACACGATTATACTACGGGCACAGATGTGACAGTAGCACACTAAAACTTACATATGAATTATTTAGGGACCCCAAGGTCTCCCTTCCTCAATACCGAGATGTCTGTTCTGTTTCTTCTCATTACAAAATTAAGCTTCAATGAAAGGCAGAGCAAAAGCTCCTCCTGTACCCCTCCCCCCTCTCTCCATTCTTGTTGACCATCAAGTTATACCCCGAGAGGAACATGGAAAGGTAATCCCTCAGATTGCTGCCTGCCCCCCTTTTATTTTACTGATTCTAAAACTGAGGAATTTCCTATCTAAACTTACTTTTCCACTGGCTCAATTGGTTGGAAGTGGTTAGTAAGAAATCCCCAGCAACCAAAAAATTAAACTGTTTGCTCTTTGTGTTGGAATTGCATAAGCTCTGCATTCAAGTTGATGGATTTATAACCCGACTTTACTTCTCCTGTGCTATTTAGTGATAAGCAATTTACTTAACTTGTCCTTGCCTCTGTTTATTTTTCTGTGAAATGGGAATAAATAATAAAATATGAAATCATTATAGTCATGATAGACACTGAACTCTAGCCTCTGATTCTTATTAACTTGCTCCTTGTCTTTAGAAAGCGTGGATTACTCTGGAACAGCTTCTAAGTTAGCATTAGGGAACACTGTTTTCCCGAGGTGATGAAGTGGATAATGAATTTTCAGACATAAAGGTGGCATCAGTATGAATGACTGGCACCTCTTTCTTCCTGTTGTCCAATGGGCAGTTCTATAAGTAAGTGAGAAAAATGAACTCTCAAAGATGCCCATTTTGAATTGGCTTGGACGTTGGCTGGCTCTGTCAGGGTCTTTTGATACTTTCGCTATGTATCTTTGACTATACTCTGGCTGAAGTATTGGTAATAACTAACAGAGCTGGGAATTGAAGACAGTATTCTGGCTCCCAAGTTCTTACTCTTAACCTCTAGGATGTACAATGTCTTTACTAATAATGATAAATACTATTGTGTGCTTCCTTTGTGCCTATCACCATTTTTAAGTAGTTTATATGCAACATTTCATTTCGTCTTTATAGCAACCCTGTGAGGAAGCGTTCTGCTTCTGTTTCACAAATAAGTAAGTCTTGGAAAAGTTAAGCCTCTTATCCAAAATCACAGAACTAGGAGGTGGTAGAACCAGTACTTTACGAAAACTCCAATTTTAATTTGTGTTCTAAATGATCCCAGATATATGTTTCTAGCTTACGCCATTGCACTGGAAAATTCCACTTAAGTTGCTACTTTTGATCACCTCTCCAGCAAATCATATCAGGAAGATGTCTTCAAAATAAGTCTGAGGGAAACAGTTTTTTTTTTTTAGTTTAAATATTCATTCTTAATTTATAACTGGTGTGAAAATACTTTCTGCATAGGGAGAGATTGATATGTTCATAAATAAAGTTTTGGGGAGTGTGTGGGGAACAGTGAGCTATGTTTATGGAGACTGAGGGGGGGTATTAAATCTTGAAATTAGACAGGAAATAAGCCTGGAGAGGTAGGATGTGGCCAAATAATGCAGAGCTTTGAGAGCCTTGTTTGGGGTTGTAATAACTACAGACAGTGAGGACTCCACAAAGAGCTGTGTGAGCAGCCAGAGTATATGGTGACAGGCAGAATGAGGTGCCTGAGATTGTGACAACTGAAGTAGAGGCACAGAAGTCGGAAAAGTAGCTGAACACTTATTACATTTTTGTATACATGTTTTGTATATTCACCAACAGAAGTACAAAAAAGTTTATGTATATTTATGCTCATTTACAATAGCAGTTACAGTCATAAATATTCACATGTGTGAATAAAAAATAGCAATAAAAGGAGCAAAGTGTTGTGATTCACAATGTGAATGAATCTCACAGACAAGTGAAAGGAGTCAGATACAGAAGAGTATGTAGATGCCAATGACATGAAGTTGAAATACAGGGGAAATGGATCTGTGGTGAGAGAAGTCAGAATAACTACCTTTGTGGGAGTAGATGGTGTTTATTGACTAGGAAATGGTAAAAATCTTCTGGGATGTTGGAAACACCTGGGTGAGATTTCATGGTATTTACACACCTGCGTACTGACATATATATGTAAAGTTGCACTTATGATTTGTAGGCTTTATAGTCAATTGTTATACTTCAATAAGATTTTTAAAATAAGATTATCACATAATTCAAGCAACTATTAGTAATTTTAGAAACTTTTAATATAGAGTTACGTTTTATATCTTTCTAATCAAAAAAGAAGACATGTTTGTTTTCTCCTAATTTAGTTCAGATTTTCTTCCTGTTCGGTTGGGTGATATCTGTGATTCACTGAATCAATGGCAAGGGTAGAGCTATGAAGAAAGGAGAGAACACTTCCAAGATGACAGAGGAGAAAAGAAGAAATGAATCAACCTCTCTGGGCTGGATACAATAGAGGTTGCGCCCCTCAGAGGTGATGACTTCCCTTTCTTTTATAATGATTTCAATATATCTTCCTTATATTTATTTCTCTCCACCAATTGAAAATTCTTTTAAATACAACAAATATTTGCAGAGATATTTCTATGTATAGGTCAAGGCATATTGTGGGGGAAAGGAGATAAATGAGATATAGTTTTTATCCAGAAAGGGGGTATAGATTACCAGGGAATATCAGACTGGTAACAAATAAGTGGCTGGCAAGAAAGTGCACTCGAGCTGCAAGAGGAAAATACATAGTTCTTCAGCGCTTAGAGGCAGATGGGTGGGATTTCAACAGAATAAGATGAATAAGGATCTTTGGGGAGAAAGGTTAATGATGGTATTACTAGCTGCAACTCATATGCTACACTATATAAGATGCTGTTATATACTTTATTATTGAGTCCTGAAAAACACTGGGTAAAATAGCTACCATTGATTTCATATTGCTTTATCCATGATGAGTAAATTGGAGCATCCTACCCAAAGCAATGTACAGATTCAACAAAATTCTAATGAAAGTATCAATGGTGTTTTTCAAAGAACTAGAGCAAATACTACTGAAATTCATAATGAATCACAAAAAACTTTGGCAAAGAAGAGAATGGGGATATCATACTTCCAACCTCATCATATTAGAAAGTCATAATAATTAAAACAATCTGGCACTGGAACAAAAACAGACACACAGACTAATAGAATAGAATTGAGAGCCCAGAAACAAACACAAAATATATGGACAGTTAATCTATGACAAAGGAGCCAAAAATATACAATGGAACAAGGATAGCCCCTTCAATAAATGATGTTGGGAAAACTGGACAGCTGCATGCAAAAGAATGGAACAAGACCATGATCTCACCCCATGCACCAAAATCAACTCAAAATGGATCAAAGGCTTTGATGTAAAACCTGAAACTATAAAATACATAGAAAAAAACATATGGGACCTCTCTGGTGATGCGACGTGTTGAGTGCAGCACTGTGGAGCTGTCAGCGGCTACGGCACAAGTTCCAGCTCTGGCTGGGGAGATTCCCACATGGCACGGTAGACCTCTCCTGCCTCACCCTCAGCAGTGTATTTCGGTAGATCTGCCTGTTCTGCTCTCTGCTCTGTCTCTGGTGAACCCTCTCACAGCCCTACACTTCTGGCCTGCACCCCAGCTTGTATGCAAAAATAAAAATAAATCTTAAAAAAAAAAGAAAACATGCAAAACACTTTATGACATAAACTTTAGTGATGCCTTTAGGGATTCATCCCCAACAGCAAGGAAAACAAAAGCGTATAAAACATTTGGTATTACATCAAACTGGAAAACTTTTGAATAGTGAAATAAACCACAGATAAAATAAAAAGACACCCTATATATATAATGGGATAAAATATCTGCACCACATCTGATAAAGGACTGATATCAAAGATATACAAAGAACTCATGAAACTCTACAAAAACAAAATAAAAAAACCCCTTTAAAAATGGGCAAGAGAGGTAAACAGACCTCCATTCCAAAGAAGAGATTCAAACAACCATGAGACACATGAAAAAATGTTCAGAACCACTTATTATTAGAGAAATGCAAATCAAGACCACAATGAGATACCACCCTACACCTGTGAGTATGGCCCATATAAAAAAGACCAGAAACTAGTGCTGGTGAGGATGAGGAAAAAAAGGGAACGCTCTCATATTGCTAGTGGGAATTCAAACTGGCCCAGCCCTATGGAGGGGTCTCAAAACATTAAAAATGGATCTGCCATTCAACCCAATAATTCCACTCCCAGGCATCTATCCCCAAAATTCAAAACACTAGTTCAAAAGGAAACTTGTACTCCCATGTTTATTGCAGCAGTATTTACTGTATAAATAATGGAAACAACCAAAATACCACAGAATAGATGAGTGAATCAAGATTTGGTATGTATACACAATGCTATATTACTAGTTTATCAAAAAAAAGATAAACTCATGCTATTTGCGGCAACATGGATGGAACTTGAAGATATAATGCTAGGTGAAGAAAGTCTGAAGAAAAAAGATAAATACCAGATGGTGTCACTAAGTGTGTGGAATGTAAAGTAACTAAACTAATAGTCATATATAAAGACAAACTTGAAACTAACTCTTGATAGCTGACTACAGAATGGAAGAACCAAGAAGGCGGTGGAGGAATAAGGGAGGGCCAAGAACAAGGAGGAAAGGAAGCATAATGGTCTATGGTGGTGGACTATGGTGAGAGGGTGGTGGATACACTACAGTGGTGATACCTGATGGGCGTAACCCAATATTACCTCAACAAAAAACTAAACTAAAAAAAAGAAATTGAAATTCATCATCTTATTAAATCTTTGCACAAACTATCATAGGCACTCGGTTGTTATTATTGTTCTTCTAAGTAATTATACACTTCATTTTTATTTTATTGTAACCTAGAGAAATTTTCACAAGTCTAAGGTAAAAGAATTAACAATTAGTAAAGCAAAATTCAAATTTTGCTTTGTCTGAGGGAAAAATCCAGAATTTTTTAAAATACCTCATATCAGAAAATGGTAGGTATACTAATAACACTGGTCAACAAATTTTTACAAAAGTCATGTTACTGAAATAAAATTAGTCATTTCCTATCAATTTGTATGTGCTCAACACGAATATGACAGTCAAATTCTAATTTTGTCTCTAGTTTTTTTGTAATCTGCAATAAATTGATGTTTACATCATGAAATGCATGCCAATAGTAATAGGCCTACGGTTAATACCTGTAAAAAATCAAGTCATAGACTACTTCTTAGATTTCTTCGCTTGTCTCTTGTATAGCTGTTCAGGAATAGAATAGATGGAAGATGGTTTCCATTGTGCAAAAGCACAGCCTTAAGACTCAGTCTCGAAGAGTCTAGGGTGATGTGTGATTCATGAGTGGGTCATGAGTGATTCTAAGGCATTCATGAGGCCCTCAATATCAAAACAGAATACCATGTACTTTCCTTTCTGAAGAAAGGCTCCAACTGCTGGTGGTGATTTCGATATAAAGTAATTATGACATCTTCTAGAATATTCCATTGTTGGAGTCTTGATCCTATCAATTCTGCCTTGTTCTTGGAGAAGTCCAAATCACAAACCAGGTCATTTAGTTCTTCCTGTGTTAGTCTATGTGGGGTTGATGATGCAGCACAGTGAAAACTGGATCACTGCATGCTGATGGAACAGGAGAAGAACAGGTCGGCTCACCCTTGTCCTCAACAGATGAATCAAGAGAATATTTTGCTGGAGTTCTGGAATAGGAAGTCCCACACCATGTGGAACTGGTCTCCATGCAGAAGGAATGTTTGGGTAGACTATTCTCGACTTCTTTTGCTTTGTTATTCCGCTGGAAAGAGGAGGAACCAAGCAGAAGTAACAGTCTTTTATGTGGTTGCTTGGCTCTCTCCACACCATGGGGACTGCAAACAGCATTGATGGTCTTTTGCCATTTAGCCACTGTGAAAGCTGTGTTGTACATATAGCACAGCATATATGCAGGGCCCAAGGCTAGTCTTGGTCACTAACCTTGGCATCTGAAGTAAAGATGATAAGCCTTCTACATTTAATATGTGATCCTTTTCTTCTGGTTGGCAAATGTCACTTCCCCACAAATTGAGCAGAAATTGTCAATGCTATTAACGTACTCTCAAGGCATTACAGTTCTGTATTGTGCCTAAATGGATAAAATATTAACAGTTCTATGGAACAGTTGCTTCAATTGTCTTGCACAAAATTTGAACTATTTTCAATGCTCAACCTTTCCGACAGGGCTTTCTATAGTGCACTGCTGATGTCCACTTACTTCAGCAGCCACCTGGCAGTGGTAGTGCATTGCATCAGAAAATGATGCAATCCCAACTCTGGATGATGTGTGCATGATGGTATTATGCAATGCAATGCAATAATGCATCATTCTAAGCTGACTTAGGATGTTGTTGCAGTCCTACTGGATAAATTTACACGGTGAAACACAAAATGAATTATATGAAATATCTTCAGAACGAGAGCTAATAAAAATATTTCAGGGTTATATTCATGTTCAGCACACCAAGATACTACAGATTAGGGCCTTTTTTTTAAAAAAAAAAAAGATTTATTTATGCATACAAGCTGGGGTACAGGCCAGAAGTGTGGGGCGGAGAGAGGGTTCGCCAGAGACAGAGTAGGGTGCAGAACAGGCAGATTGATGGAAATACACAGCTGAGGGGAGCACCTGGGGAAGCAGGAGAGGTCTGCAATGCCATGTGGGAATCTCCCCAGCCAGGTGTCGAACTTGCGTCTCTGCTATGGACAGCTTCACAGCGCAGCACTTAACCGCTTCGCCACCAGGGAGGTTCCTAGGGCCTTTTTAAGTCAGTAATTATCTCACTGTTGACCAGTGTAATCTATCTGATTCTTCGTTTTTCTACAGAGAACTTTTTATTTGGACTCTGATGGGAGAATAAGACCTTGACTTGGTATGGGAATGTATTTTTTTTTTTTTTTTGTATTTTAAAGTGGATTAAAATGAAAATGTGAGATAGTTGGAAGAATGTGTATGTGAAACAATCGAAGTTGACTTAGAAGAGGAGCTAGATGATAGCTGTGATTCTTGAGTATTTGCGCATGTGCACACGGTCTCATGGTGGTATTAGCATAACTGATGAGTGTATGGGTAAACCCTGGAGGAAAGGGCCTAGATGATGGTCGACTGGAGTTAAAGCGTGGCAGCTGAGAAGATATAATCAAATCATCTCTTTTAAATTCCACATCTAGGATCTCTCCATGTGCACGGAACATAATTGTATATCAGTAACAGTTAATTTACTTTTATTGGTTATTCCTGTGGCCAAATCCACTACTTTGGGGTGAAGATTTTGACCACCAGCTTGGGTTGGAGGAAGGGAAGAGATCTCTGAGAGCACAATGAGAAGCTAACCGATGTTTGCTTAACTACTACTGGGTTCATTTTAGGATTTTTCAACTTAGGTTTGCAAGTTCAGGGACAGAGCTGCTAGAGATATCTGAGGATAGTCGAGAGGGAGGATTGAGATGGTAGAAACATCTGAACTTGGCATTTTACAAGGTATTTGCAGGAAAAAAATAATTACCAGGTATTTTTATTATTCTTTTTGCTGTGTGGTGTCTAATATCAGCTTCTTTCTCTCTTCCATGAAGTCTCCAGCCAAATTTGCCTTTTGAGATCTGTGTATTGGTAGTTTGTTTTCTTTTGTTTGGCAGAAGCATAAGGGTCTGGGTCCTACTTCAAGTCGAAGCGAACATATTTACAAACACTGCAGTTTACATAGCCTATAAAAATGATCATCTTAAACTTCATTTTAGTCATAGCCTCTTTGAATATTTTTCCTTAAAGAATTATTCCTGTTTATACACATCTTTCTATCTCTAAGAATATGACATATGTTCCCTAGGTTAGTTTGGGGCAGGTTAGGCAAAATGTTGGGCCAGAGTAGCAAGTGACTGACACAACAAAATGTGGCATTATAATGACCTTCAATGGACCCTGACTGTATCTGGTATGTGTAACCTCTTGACGTGACTTCTGTCTTTCTTTGGTACAAAGACTGAGAGGTATGTGTGTGGGGGAGAAAAAGGGGTGAGGGGGGGAGTTGTACCAAACATATCTTTTTATCTGAGAATCTCTGTCCTGGGAACAAGGAGCGAGATTCCTTCTTTTTTTAGAAGATCCATTCATTGTTATGGAGTTAAACATACCAAGCCTACACATGTATATTCCTTAGATAGACAAGAGCAAAGTCCCTTTTGGGGATTGCTCCCACATACATACATCCATTACACTTATCCACAGCACTGACCTGTCTAGTTAGAGCAAAGGGAGAATTCCTTCCTGCCACATTCCTGATTCCTGTATTTTTTGTTGGGACCTCAGAGCGGGTGTGAATGGTCTGTTGTCCTCTTCTGAAAAAAAAAAATAGCAGCAGGTGAATTTATGACCTATTCTTTCTTCTGGGTTATAACCCAGTGATCTTCCTTTACTAACTTGACCTTACCTTGGCTCTTGCTGACATGGCAGCTTCTTCTCCCATGTCATTTGCGTAGTCCTCAATCCAGGCTGACTGGTTGTCTAGCCTATCTATCTATCTATCTATCCATCCATCCATCCACCCATCCATCCATCCATCATTATCATCTATCATCTGTGGCCTCATTGATCCTGGTTGTTCCTTGACAAGATTTCGAGCCATCTGATCAACTATCTCTTCTGTCTATACTCTGGGTCACACTGAAATTTCTGGATTTCTCTCATACTCTTGAAAGCCAGGGCGGTAGTGCAAGTCCAAGCTGGGCAGTCTCTGCCACCTCACCTGTCACATGCAAGCAATACTTTTTGGGATGCTGTGTTTCTTGAGAGTGTTCATCTTCTGGGCTGTTCTCTGGAGCGCTAGACAATTATTTCTGCTCTAGGAATTCTACTCCATCATGAAACTTTTCGGGGGTTTCTGTCTCATCATCTTGGGCTAAAATTCAGGAAAGTCTGAATCATAACTTTCTCACCATCTTTGCCCTTGTTTTTCTCACCAGAGTCTCCTTCCTTGTCTCCTTCCATCTGCACATGACTCATTTCATCTTTCTTATTCCAGCTTTATGCTTAGCTTTACAAATACAAGGTGTATATGGGAGACAAGAGGGAACCTAGCTTACTACAAAAAGAACATATATTTTTAAAACAGGTGAAAAATATATTATAGCTATTTTATGTTTAAAGTACTTGAGGAAACAAATGGAAAAGAAAAGACATGGTCTTCATTTTCGAAGACTCTACTGAAGTCTAATAGGGAAGATACTCCCAGCTAACACTCAATAAGATGAAAGAGGATCAGTGATATAATAGGAACATAGAATATTTTGGAGGAATTGGAGAGGGGAATGTCCATTGAGTTGAATGGACAGGGGAATTTCTGGAGGAGGAAGGAGAGGATGCAGAGAGCATTTGGGATGAGGAAAAAGGTCAAGGCAGAAAGAAAGAAGTGACAGCAAGGTAAGGGGTGTGACGGAGTACTGAGGTCTTGGTGTGTAATAATGTGCATAGGAGACAATCCCCATCAGACCCCAGGTTTTCTGGGGTTGGGTATTGCATTCTCACTGGAAGAGGAAATTAGGCAAATTATACTGACCTGAACATACTTTGCTAATCTTTTATCTCTTTCAAATAAACTCTGTTTCTCTAATTAGTAATTTCTACCTCAAACCTGCATAGTTGCATAATTAGAACTTTTCTCTTCTGATTCATAAAGGAGTGAAATAATAACTTAGTTTACTTTTATAGAGCTATTTGTGGGGCTGTCTGGTTTGAGTAGGATAATGGTTCTTTTCTTTCTTTGTTTCTCCCCACACAGTGTGGTTTGTGATTTAATACCCAGGCAAAGCACTGAACCTAATACTGGTAATATTTGGGGCTTGAATGAGGAAGAGGGAGGAAGGAATTTTAAATTGTTAGTTTGTGTGTGGAGGGGGTGAGGGCGGGCAACTTTCTGTTTCTTTGGAAAGAGTTTAGGCAAACAAGGTCCCATCATCAGTTTATAATAATGAGCGTGGAACAGGAAGCAGCCCTGCTTCTTTGCGCCTACATTATTTTTCCTTTTAGTGCAATTAATTCCTAGATGAGAAGATAGTTTTTTGCCACTCTGCATTCCTTAATATATGTCCAAAAGGAGATAACTTGTGGAGATAATTAACTATGTTTTTTTTAAAAAAAAGCTATAATTTGTTTATTTATTTTGCTGAGTGATTTCAAGTTGCTTTTTCAAAATTGTATCTACATCAAAGGGAGATTGTTTTTGTGTGTGTGTGTGTGTGTGGGTGTGGAGGTGGTGTCCTGGAGCTTAAGTAAAGAAATGAGTGTGAAAAATAACACCTAGATAAGATAGCTAAGCAGGTGTGCTTGACCTAAGTAAAATCCAGGCTTCCTTATTTTATGTTTTTCTTTAATGTTAACAGAAGCTAATGTGCCTTCTAAAAGACAACTGTTCTTTTTTTTTTTTTTTTTTTTTTTTTTTGCATTGGTAGAGCCAGGGCAAATGGAAGGCTTGGCCATTCTTTATTAACGAAGGCCCACTCAATACTTCCTAGTGTCTGCTTGGAAATATTCATATGCTGTGGAATACACACTTTGGAAAACTGAATGTCTATGCTGGAATGTCTACTGGTTTTGGTGATTATTATGCATATCATGTTAATGGGCTTGTCAAAGAACTGACTGAATGACTAGAAGGACTCCCTCAGTCTCCTTTCAAAAACACTTTTTTTTGGTGAATTTTTTTTTTTCATTTCCAACTAAAGAAACTATTCGTTGTGACTTAAGATACATGATTTGATTTCACCCCAATAACCATATAAAGTGTGGCAGGATTATTCAGATAATGCTGCTGATGAAATTAGGGTCAGAGAAGCTGAATAGAGGACAGAGCTGGGACTAAAACCCAGAGGTTTCTAACTTCCACAAGTTCTTACTAGTGTCTTCTATCCTGTTTTCCCCACAGCAATTAAATATAGATAATAAAGTCACTAGTCACTATTTGTTCATGATAAAAAGAATCTTTTAAGGTAGAAAGGAAAAAAATAAAGTTACCCAATCCTTCAGGAATCTTCTGTTTAATTCTAAAATGTTTTATGTTCCCAGCAAGCATGACCCTAGTACAGTCATTTTATCAGCTTCTGTTTTTCATAGCAACATAATTCCTCAAATAATGTTTTGCTTAATGTCCTTTCATTATAACAATGATGACAATCCCAACCTATGTTGACCAAAATGACATTATTTGAGGACCTGCTATTGTTAGATGTCATTTTGTGTCAAGTTCCCATGACATTTAATAAGATCTCAATGTATCTCTGTTTTGACCATTGTGGATCCCTTTGGCCATTTTCTATAGGTCACCACTTACCACCTGATAATTCACTTTCCAGTCTTTTCTTTTCCCTTTATAGATTTCCCCAAGTGTGATCCTTACTCCTTATTTCCTCAAAGCATCATTACCATCTGTAGTAGCATTTAGAAAAACTTTTCAAAAGGTTCATGAATTACAGAGGGAAATTAATATGCAGGAAAGAAAGATAACACAAAGCTCTATATTCAATATCAATAGATGCAAGCCCAAGATAATTGTAACATGTACTAGTTTGCTTCCCTTGCAGAAACCATGTCTGTGCTAGTGGCAGACTAGGCACCATCCCAGATGGGTGTGCCTCTAGATGTCCTAGGTTTTCCATTCCCCAGGGAAACTAATTGTTCATACCCACTCTCGTATTAACATCTTTAACCTCCTCATGGTCATTGCCCAATTGCAGAGCTCACACCAAGGAACTTTCTACCTGAAGACTTAGAGCTATTCAATTCCCATTACCTCATCTCTCTCTCCAGCAGAAAGGCTGGCATTTACTTTGGCATAAATATTTCCCCAAAGAGAAAGTCTTCCCTCCTCATAGACCGTAGGAAACTACTGCTACACTTAAACATTTCTCCTGCTTTCTTTAAAGATACAGGAATATTGAGGTCCAGGCATTAGTCAAGAGCTACTTAGTAGGCTAGAATTATGATTCTTTTTTTTTTAATCAACCATTATTTTTGTTAGGTTGGAAATGTGGTTTTGAGTAGTTTGTATAGTTTAAACATTACAAAAATTACATAATTAGAAAATTGTATATAGATGCTAAAAGAAATGTCTGAGAGGACAATCACTGAAAATATTGATTATTTTTTGACAGTGCATTTAAACTGATTTTTACTTTATTCTTTGCTCTTTTCTCTATTATTGAAATTGAGCATGCATTATATCTGTTACTTAACTTCCCTGATAGGGAGCTTGACTTTATTACCTGTAAAATAGCAAGGTTGGACTGTATTGAGTTTTCACATTGAACTGGGTGGGGTGACTGGGAACCCTTTGAGATGGGCTGAACAGCCAGAACTTTCTGGTCCCTCCCCTCTGTCTAATGCTGATTTCATATAAACAAAGATTTCCATGGGTAAGTAATGACTAGAGGTGTCTTAAAGTTTTCCTCTCTGAAATTCTGAATCTTTTGTTTTTCTTTCTAAGGAGTAGGGGTGAGGCCTCCCTGGTGGCCAAGGGGGTAAGTCTCAGCACTATCACACTAAAGTCTGAGTTCATTCGCCTGTCAGGGAGCTAACCCACAGAGTGCAGCAGACCTCTCCTATCTCATCGGCTGCTCCCCTTAACAGTGTATTTCAGTAGATCTGCCTGTTCTGCTCCCCACTCTGTCTCTGGTGAATCCTTTCAATTGCACCCCCCCCACCACCACACACGCAGCTCTGGCCAACACCCCACTTCTATGAAAAAATAAAATAAAATATATATTTTTTAAAGCATAGGGATGATTTTCAAATTATTTTTCATTAATTTTTTTTGGCAGATGAAAGCATACCTATATTTTAACCATGGTTTCTTCTGGGTTTGGAACTAGAGAACTATTTTTCTTAACTTTTTGTTATTGTTGTTGAGACAACAGTGGTTTACAATGCTTTATATGATTTAGGAGAATAGGGTTACATCTCAGATATATGTTACCACACCACAAGCACCATCAAAGCATCCATAGTCCTTTACTATAGGCCACTGAGACTTCTCTTCCTTCTGTTCCCATCCCCACATTCCTCCCCGCTTAATTCTGCAATCAAATTTCCAGGATTTGTTTTAGTTTCGTTTTGTCAGTTCTTTCATTTTGTTTCTTTGTATTCCACATGTGAGTGAAATTATCCAGGATTTTTCTTTCTCCTTCTGATTTATTTCAACTAGCACAATCTCTTCCAGTTCCATCTATGTTGTCACAAATGGGAATAGTTGAGTAGTATTTAACAGCTGAGTAGTATTCCATTGTGCATATGTACCATATCTTCTCTAATTCACCCCTCCATCGTTGGACACTTAGGTTGTTTCTATAGCTTATTTGCACATTTTACATCCAGTAAGAAGCTAATATCCAAATTCTACAAAAAGCCCATTCATACAGCTCAACAGAAACCAACCAACCAAATAAAAAAAATGGGCAGAAGAAATAAAAAAACAGTTCTCCAATGAAGACAACAGATGGCCAAAAGGCACAAGGAAAAATATTCAACATCACTTATCATAAGAAAAATGCAAATCACCTTCACAATGAGATCCCGGGCTCACTCCAGTGGGTCTGGCCCATACCAACAAAACAAAACAAGACAAAAAAATCAATAGAGACAACCAACATTGGGTAGGGTGTGGAGAAACAAAAACTCTGTACACAGTTGGTGAGACTGTAGACAGGTCCAATCCTTATGGAAAACAATTTGGAAGTTCCTTAAAATATTAAAAATAGCTATATCATATGTTCCAGCTTTTTCACTCCTTGGAATTTATCCAAAGAATGCAAAAATACTATTGGAAAGGATATAGGCATGCATATGTTCATTATAGTACAATAATTCTAAGACACATGTTTGAATGATTCTTAAGTGGGTAAGATTGGTTCTGTTAACTAGCCACAGATATTCCTTTTAAAATTCTATAGTATTATTCGATAGTACTGTAATTATACATCCTAGATTTAAACCAATTATTTATTGTATGACTTTGAGCAAGTTTCTTAATTACTCTGTATCTCAATTTGTTCACAAATTCACTGTAATAATATCTGCTTCATCAAATTGTTTCAAGGATTAAGTGGAATTAGAAGTTTAAGGCCTTAACCCACTGCATGGCACACAACTGCTCAGTACTACGATTATTAGAATAAGTAATGCTAGTAGTAGTTTCTCTCTCTCAAAAAGAATGCAACCACTGGGTGATTAAATGGTATTAAATAGTATCACACTCAGCATAGTTAGTAGTTTGAATCTCTGGAGTCAGAACACCTGGCCTCGAATCTTGGTTCTGCCACTTGTAAACTTTAGGCAAATTGCTCAGCCTCATTAAGTTTCCATTTCCTCATCTGCAAAATGGAATTATAATGGCATCTACCTCACTGAATGTTATGAGGATTAAATGAGGTATTGCATACAAGAGCCTGGTACAGTGCCTGGAGTAGAGTAAATCTTCAAACATTAGCTCCTTCTCTCTTCATTTTTTTTCATTTTATCTTTCTTATGTTATTATTATTACCTGACCTTTACTACTGTGGATAGTGTCAATATCCTGAGGGGACTGCCTTTCTCTAGGTTACAGAAAGGCATCTAAAATGTGCAGACTAAAAAACACTTGTAGGTCAAGAAGTTAAGAAAAGCATATCTGAGTTAAAATTTTCAGAAAAGTACTTTGTTTCAACCCAAGGCCAAAGAAAAATTCTTGTGAGTGGTATTGGGGGAACTCTTCTAAATGTTAACATAAATAGTCAAGGAAGTGGCTTATTGCCTCACCTGAAGGGTGGGTTTCCCTGCCCTCCAGTGCTCCAGTCAATTCTGAGTCACTGCTGTGTCATCCCCTCTTCCCTGCTCACTGCCACTTCCTGAGGCTGCTGAGGTCTTTCTTCCAACTCCTAGGAATGTAATGACCTTGTTATTTTATAGAAAGACAAGAGGGAGAGTGATATTGTGAAACATAGCTCCAGTCCAGGAAATTGGGCATTTGGCTTCCAGCCCTGACTTCAGCCCTGATTTGTCAGATGACCTTGGGTGCGATGTGGAATATTTCTTATTCCTTTTCCAGAACAATATATATGTGTATATATACACTCACACATATAATTATGCACATTTGTGTATGTTATATATGTAACGTGTGTGTTATATGTATATATTATATATGCATACATGACCTGTTATACTATAAACTGAGGCAAATAAATTTTTGGAGTTTATTCCAGCAAAAATCAGTTCAAATTGGGCATCATCCATTCTAACAAGTAGAATGAAGCTGTGCAAAACAAAGCACTTTTATAGGCAGAGGGCGCAGAAAAAAGTAGTTACAGTAGGCAGGGAAGTGGGTTGGTTATTGCAGGGTTACTTTCCTTTGGGGCATGGCAGGGCTCTGTCGGGCAAATTACAAAACAAGTGCTAATCACGGGATTCCTGATGGACTGATTTAAGTTTCCATTTCTGGGAGAGCAGAAACTATAATTAAGTTTTTGTTTGGTTACATAGGGCTTAGCATAAATAACTCCAGTTTGAGCCCATTTTCTTGTTTGTAATATGAAATATCTTTATAAAACTACTTCACAATTCTTGGAATTTCTTAAGTATACACACACACTTATTAATATGTGAATGTATTGCTAAAATATACATAGATAATTATTAATACGTCAATATATCGCTAAAATATATATGCATGTGTGATGTTTTATGTATATTTATTTCTACATCTATGTATCAATTGATCAATCTCTGTACATTTTGTCAGGTCTCAGAAAATAGTTTATATATTTCTAGAAAATGTTTCATTTAATATATAATGGACTGCCCCTATATCCTAACACATAGCAAACTTTTAGATGTGCTGAAATAATTAACTAGCATTCTATAATGACCTAGTCTGCTCATATTTAAATGCTAATATGATATTTACAATTCTCCATTCTAAATTCCTACTCCAAATTGCCCATTTTTACCTATGATATTTACAATTCTCCATTCTAAATTCCTACTCCAAATTACCCATTTTTACCTTATCAGTTTCCTGTATTTACTTTAAGAAATATCCTACTAATGTAAATGTTAACTTTTATGTTATTAACTATATGCATAATGATAGTTTTATCAGTGGAATATATTATGTAATTGTTGAAGAATTCGTGGTTATTTTTTAACTTTCTTCTAAAGAACATGGAAAAATTGTTTTTTTTTTAATTTCTATATTTTGTGTTTCATTTGATAGAAATGTGCATTTCTTTAATTAAAATCTTGCATTTTGTCCTTAGTTAATGTTTGTCCCATGTTAATGCTAACATAGAATGAATTTAGATTTGTGATTACTAAGTGTCAAAATTATCTTTAAGTGAAGATTTATATGCTTTTTAAAAAATTAAGTTTTTTATTTTGAGATAATTATAGGCTTACATGTAGTTATAAGAAATAATTTACGCAGAGGCCCTGCATATTCTTTACTCAGTTTCCCCTAATGGTAACTTTGGAAAACTGCAGTACAATGTCACAACCAGAATCTTGACATTGATATTGACAAAATACAGAACATTCCCATTCCAGAGATCCCTCATGTTAACCTTTTATAGCCACACACTCTTACCTGCCCAACTGTACCATACTTAATCCCTAGCAATCTGTAATTTGTTCTCCATTTCTATAATTTTGTTATTTCAAGAATGACACAGTATGCAAATTTGGGGGGATTGATTTTCACATTCAGCATAATTCTGGGATGTGTTGCATATGTCAGTAGTTTGTTCTTTTTATTATGGAATAATATTCCGTGGTATTTGATGTACCATAAATTTGATTAGCCATTCGCCCATTAGAAGACTGTTGAATTGACTCTAGTTTGTTGGTTATTATCAATAAGGCTTCAATAATTGTTCGGGTTTTTTTTTGAAACATGTTTATATAAATGCCTCGAAAGCAATTACCAGTTGTGCAGTAGATGCCTATTTAGATAAATTTAATAAGTCAATGCTTTTAAAATATTGTTTAGCTATTCTAGCTTATTTGTTTTTCCATAAACATTTCAAAATAATCTTATGTATATCTACAAAAAGTTTTGATGGAATTTTAATAGATAGCTGTTCCTCCAGGAGTCTCGAGTTCTTGATTCTCACATTGATCCAACAGCTTTTGGAAACTAAAGGCATTTTCTTTCATCATCACCATCTTCCTGCCCGATCCAGCTACCACAGCTTCCTGAGAACCAGACACGATGACATCATTCATGGCATTACCCAGGTGATGATGGGTTGGTAGAGGGGATCTTGATAGGCCAAGGGAATGTGAGACCTGGCTCCCTAATTGGCTTCTGTGACATCAACCTGGTGGAGGGTTTGGTGCGCCTTCTTAAAAGTCTCTGGCGGGTAGAAATCTGGGTTTCCCACTCGGTCTTTGATGGTGTGAGTAGGAATGGGGAAAGTTTTTCTGTGGTGTTTGGTTGGAATGGAGCTGTTATTTTTTTTATGTCTTTTTTTTTTTTTTTTATACGTACAAGCTGGGGTACAGGCCAGAGGCATGGGGCGGCGAGAGGGTTCACCAGAGCCAGAGCGGGGAGCAGAACAGGCAGATCAGAAATACACTGCTGAGGGGAGCAGCGGGCGAGGCAGGAGAGGTCTGCCACACCATGTGGGATTCTCCCCGGCCGGGCGTCGAACTCGCGTCACCGCTGCCGACAGCTCCACAGCTCA